>CM022703.1:80120451-80172951 GCA_012295165.1 Asparagus setaceus
CATAAAGGAATTCAAAGTGTTGGATGTTTGAGTCAACACGTTGGTAGTTTGTGTAGAAGCCTTAATTATGGTTTCTAAACCCTTTTCTAAAATATTGAGATATTTGTCATGATAAGAATTCGGAGGAGTATGATTTATAGATTGATGATGAGGAGACTGATTTGGATATGCCAGATTTGGTTGTTGGAAATTGGTTTGAGAACTGAAAGGAACTGTGTTTCCCTTAGGAAATTGTTGTGTTGAAGAGGGAGTGAAATTTTAAATTCCGTAGTAGTTTCCTTGATTCCATGTAAAATTCGGGTGATTTCTCCAACTAGGATTGTAGGTTGGAGAAAATAGATCATTCCCGGAATGCTAAAATGCAGCGTTTACCTGACCTAGTGGTTGATTGTTTCCTAAGAGAGGGCATTTCTCTGAAACATGAGATGGAGAAAGACAATTGTGACAACCTGAGGCAGAAACTTGATTGATTTGAGCTAGAGCTCGTTCTTTAATTTCTAAAGCTTCTAACCTACGCATGATTGTAGCCATCTTTGCTTCAGAGGCTATGTTTGTTTCTAAGGAAAGACCACTGGATTTGGGCTGGGGAACTGATGAAATTCTATCATCACAGTGTTCTCACTGCATGGTTTCCGCGGATAAACTCCCTAAAAATTCCTAGGCTTCATCAGCATATTTCTTCATGAAATCTCCTTGACATATTGATTCAGAAAGTTTTTGAAGAACAATCCAATCCTTCATAGATGATTTGGCATAACCGCCATTTCTCAAGACCGTGGTGAGAACATTGGATAAGAAGATCCTTAAATTTATCAAAATACTTTCAGAATGGCTCTCCCGGGATAATTTTAAAATTTTAAATGCTGTTTTTAAGCTTAACTATTTTATGGATAGGAAAGAATTTTTTCAGAAAACAGTAACAAATTCACCCCAAGTTGAGATAGAATTTGTTGGTAAGCTATATAGCCATTTCTTGGCTTTGTCCTTAAGAACAAATGGAATGAATCTAAGCTTAATCGCATCTTCAGATAAGTCCCTCATCTTAATCATGAGATAAACTTCTTCAAATTTGGAGATAAAAATATATGCGTCTTCAGATTCTACTCCTAAGAATTTTGGAAGCATGTTTATGAAATGCGATCTAAGCTCAAAATTAGTTCCATTGTCATCGGGAAGCTTAATGCAGGAAGGGATTGCATTCCTAGTTGGATAACACACATTTTGGAGAATGTGTGGATAAAGATTAGCCATTTCTTTAAATGGTTCAAAATGGATTAAACGATTGGTGTTATCCCTAACCCAAGTTTTCATACACCAAAATAAATTCTTTTTATAATTTTTTTAAGAGAACCAAAAGTTAATTTTTTTAAGAGGGAAAAAAACTAAAAGATAAAAAAAATGATGAGAAAAAGGAAAAGGAAAAACTAACTAAAGCAAATTAATGCAATCACTTTTCAATCACTTTAAATTCTAGGGTTAAGCCTAGACTCAACTAGACTAGCTCCTAATTAAAAACTCCTTTAGTGAAAAGATCAAAGTTTACTCGGTCAAAGATCAATTAATTACCTCGTTCCTTGCGGAGTGCTTTACACAACCCCTAAACCTTGCATTGGACAATAACTAATTTAAGTAAACTTGAACTGGTTCACTTAAGGATTTCTTGTTCCTTAATGAGCTCGAATCCTTAGGGGCCAACATCTATTGAGTTTTTAAAAAGGCTTGGGTTTGTGTAGTGAGGAATTAGTGATTTATGGGCTAAGAAAAGAGTGATGAAATCCCTCACCTTATCTTGATTAATAGGTTTTGCCCTTAAAAATATTTTCAAGTGAGTGTCAAATCAAGATGCTCAAATCACTTCGGTGAATTCCTACTATTATATGCAATGCAACCCTAAAAATTAAAAGCAACTACAAAATGATGCAAAAATAAAATCTTTTTACTTTGTTAATTAAGGTTAGCAATCAAATAAATGTGAGAAAAGTGAAGTTGTTTGAATCTATTATCTTGTTAATAAATGTCAAAGTGAAGGATGAATTTTATTATGGTTGACAAAAATAAACAATATTTTTTTATAAAATCCTAATTGTCTCTAATTGTGAGAAACTAACTAAAGGGTGGAATTGAAAATACTAGAAAGAAGAGTTATCCACGCAAAAGCAATCCTAGCCTCCTTGAAGGCAATTCTTTAATCTTCAATCCTTGATATTCAAGCTCCAAGTGGTTCCTTCACAAGAAAACACATAAGTTAAAGAACCAAAATATCTTAATTACAATCAACCACTAGGTAAAAGTTATCGATCCCATGAGGAAGGTGTTGTAGGAGTTAATCAAAATCGGTTCCTATGTTGTGTGTGTGACAATTAGGAGAGTGATAAATGAAATGTGATGAAAGTGAGTGTGGAGGGATTAAGAGTGTGGAAGTGATAAAGTGCAAATAAAACAAAATGAGTTTGAGAGTGGAAAGACAAAGAGTGGTGAATAAAATGAAGGAAAATAAAGAAGGTAATATGAGGAAAATAAAATAAACAAATAAAAAATAAGAATAGAGAGGAAGATCAAGAAAGTAAAATATAGAGGATTAATTAAAATATGAGGAATCTAGAATAGATCCACTTAGTTAATCTCAATCTTATGTGAATAAGTTGGATATAAAAGCTAGTTTCAAATAATTTCTAGAATTACCACAAATATTAGCTCCATATTTAGAAAAGGGCAATTCCTTAGAGGGTTCTAGCCTCAAGGTGAATTAAAGAAAAGAAAATAGATTGAGAGAGGAGAAAGAATGATGAATAAAATGAAGGAAAATAAAGAAGGTAATAAGGAAAATTAAACAAACAACAAGCAAGAACAAAGAGGAAGATCAAGAAGGTAAAATATGGAGGATTAATTAAAGATATGAGGAATCTAGAATAGATCCATTTAGCTAATATCAATCTTATGTAAATAAGTTGGATATAAAAACTAGTTTCAAATAATTTCTAGAATTACCACAAATATTAGCTCCATATTTAGAAAAGGGCAATTCCTTAGAGGGTTCTAGCCTCAAGGTGAATTAAATAAAAGAAACATAAAATCTAAGCTATAAAATAAATGTGAGAAAATAAATGCAATAAATTAAAGACATGAAAGTAAAGACATAAAAGTAAATCTACTTTATAAAGCATTAAATAAGCAAGAAAAGAAAATATTACAAGAAAAGAAATGAAATGAATAAAAAGCAAACCCTCATCTTCATCTTTTCTTCATCTTTATCCTCTTTTCATCATTGGACAAAGAGAAGAAAAGAAAACATGAAGGGTGAAAATATTTTTTATTAATTGCAACTAAAAGTTATAAATTTGGAAGGTTTTCTCAATTAAGAGTAACCATCCTCTCCAAAAGGAGTTATTACAAAATATTTTACACTTAAACCCCTCACTCTATCCCTCTATTTATAGCCTACAACAATGAAGGAGAACCATTGGATGAATCTTGGCAACAAAGGAATCAAATCTGGCCACAAATCTGAATCTGTCGCTCACCAATCGATTGACCAATCGGTTGACTAATTGGTTGCCCTACTGATTAGAATTCTAAAATTCTAAAAATACAGTTAGCTCCGTCTCGTCGAGATAGGCGATTTTCATATATTATATGTTAAATTTCGCCTTCCGGATTGGGAGATATCGCTGTTTCTTTGTGGCTAATCATCTTGAACATGATTTTCACTTGATTTCTTTTCATATTGGATCCTTGTTTCTTCGACTTCTATAGATTGCTTAGCTTGATCCTGGGCTTCAATAAAAGGTTAGAAAATGAGGAAATTTGAGTTCTTTTTAAGCTTTTATTCATTAATCTTCATTAACCTGCATATTAAGATAAAACATATTATTAGTGGTATATTTATTGATATAAACTAGATAATGAGGGTGTAAAATTGTAACAAAAATGTGATTATTAGCTGAACACTTCATGTAGGCTAAGTACGTGCTATGGCGAAGCTCGCCCAAGCCATAGCGAGACTCGTCAAAGCAACAATGAAGCTCACTTTTAAGACCAAGTCAAAGTGAAACTTCAGGTGAAGTTCACCCAGAGTGAACCTCGCCCAAGCAGTTCACATGGGACATGTCACCCATGATTCAGGTGAAGTTCACTATAACGAACTTCGCCAATGACCGTTATTGGTGAACTTTCCTATGACAGTTTCAAACTCTATTTTTATGGAAACGGTTCACCCCTATTATATCCTAAGTGAATGGCCACTAATCCACATTTAATAGCTACTAACTCTCTCTCTTAGTCTATAAGAGGAGGGTAGATTGCTCATTTTGGGAGATTATCTTATCTTATCTTATCATCCAAGGTCTTTGGAATCGTCATCTTCATCAATCACCAAAGAGAGAGATTATAGATTGGACTTCGGCCCCCACTTTGGCAACTTCTCTAAAACTAGCAAGATGACCCTTCGTCTATCATTCAGAGCGTCATTCAACGGAGTACAAGAATGACGCTCCATCAGTACACAGAAAAGAACCCGACTCTCTTATAAAATTTACTTGTTTCTTTATAATCTTGAAATTATAATCTTGAGTCAGTTATAATTTTAAGACCCGAAGCAGTACCTGTTAAGGTTATGGTGTACTTATTAAGGTTATACTATAATTGTTAAAAGTGATAATTGTTAGAGTATATTTAACTATTATTAACTGAAATATTTTCAGATATAGTCACATTAGCTCTAATGTCGCTGAGTCTTTCAACAACTAAAATGCTTATACTTAACATGCAAGCTCATAAATGGGCTAATTTCTCCTATTTGTCCATGAAGCCGCTCATCCAAATTCCCATTATTAACATACTCAAACAAACATCTTAATTGTAAATGCAAAACTCAAATTAAAACACGTAACTTTTTCCCAAATTGAAAACTCAAATTATCAAACTTTAGGTTTTTATCTGTAATATTTATGTGACAAGTGTGATTGTTGATACATTAATAGCCAAAGAGAGATGTGGTTTCTTGGACTGTTATAGTAACAGGTCATGTACAAAGAAAATATCATGGAGATCTCGTCGTGTAGTTGTGTATATGTAAACATCAAAATTGGATAAACATACAATTATATGGATTGATTATGAACTATAAAAGATTATCTATGAATCTTACCGTAGAAAATTTTACAAACCGCCTCTTGAAAATTTCTAAAATTATAAATATCCCCCAAAATAATTTCGCAAAAAAAACCCTAACAGTTATATTCTAAACTTAACCAATAGGTAAACTTCACAACCAATGGGTAAACTTAACAACCAAATTTTAAAATTAATGTTCATCAGATAAACTTAATTATTATGCTATAAACTTAGCATACAATGAGTAATATAAACTTAATGATTATGCTATAAACTTAACATATAATGAGTAAAGTTAACATCAAATAGGTAAGATTCACAGCTAATCCTTCATAGTTCACAATCAACCCATACAATTATATATTTGTGTAATTTTGACGTGTCATGCTCTAGACCCGCGAGCCCGTTGGCATGATGTAAGTCCTCGGACTTACAGAGTGCAACACATGGTTTGACTCAATTCACAGCCCAAATTGACTAGTCAATGTTACACTTAGCTCTCAAGACGTATCATTTAAACAATTCAATCACTTAATCAACATTAGATGTGGGACTAAATCGTAGGGTATCATAATCACCCTACATTAATTACATGACGTCTTCATTGTTGCATGACATTTGGTTCATCCCACTATCACCACCAGACGATGTGGACTCTAGAGGTGGCTCCTACGGGCTTCTAGCTGTTGTTCACACCGCACTCATGCGCTGTACCTTCATAGCACTTAGCTTCATATTTTTGACTGGCCAACTATTCAGACAAAATTTTTCATGCATCGGACCCGCGAGCCCGTTGGCGCGATGTAAGGCCTGAACCCACAAAGTGCAACACATGGTTTGACTCAATCCACTGTTAAAATTGATTGGTTAATATTGTACTTGGCTCTCAAGACCCATCATTTAAACTATTCAATCACTCAATTAATATCTTATGTGGGACTAAATCTTGGGGGTATCACAAAGCCCTGGGACCACAAAGTGCAACACATTATTTGACTTAATCTACTGCTAAAATTGACTAGTCAATATTACACTTGGCTCTTAAAATCCTATTATTTAAATCATTCAATCACTCAATCAATATCCGATGTAGGACTAAATCTTTGGGTATCACATGTTGTTTACATACACACATATACATGGCGAGATCTCCATGACATTTTCTTTGTACAGGACATGTTATTATCACAATCCAAGAATCCACATCTCTCATTGGCATTTCATCGGATACTTTACAAGTAATCTCCAAACACCCACATATCATGTACCCATTTAACATACTACTCCAAGAAACCAAATCTCATTCATCCATTTCATTAAAAATAAACTAGGCAAGCTCCAATCTACCGCTAAGAAATAAATCACATAATCCAATCATGGAATTTGTTTGAGAGAAATGGTAGAGGAGAGAGGAGAGAAGTCAAAGATGGTTTTGAGGAGATGGGTTTGCTCGGTGCGGAGATCAGCGGTGGAGTTGGCAATAGTGAGGGAAGGGAGAAGGAGTTTAACAAAGAAGATGACGATCTCAGCCATCATGCGAGAGAGTTCAGAGGAGGAGAAGGGGTGGTCGTGGGAGGAGAAGATGGCGGTGAGCTCGGAGGAGGAGGTCTTATCATCATTGTTGGGCTCAAACTTGTTGAGGATTATTGAGGATGTGCTTGAGGTCGATGGTGGCGGAGGAGGAGGAGGAGATTGAAGGAGAGGACGAAACCCTAGAGAAGATGAAACCCTAGAAAGAGAGGAGAGTGAGAGTTGAGCGAGGACGAGAGAGGAAGAGAGTTGAGTTGGGAGGGGAAAGAGAGATGAGAGATCTAGCCTTGGCTATTGACTCTACTGAGAGAGAGAGAGAGAGAGAGAGAGAGAGAGAGAGAGAGAGAGAGAGATTGCAAATTTGAGGGGTAAAGTGGGGGATAATTTTGGGTTTTTTCTCTCTCTTCTTAGTTGGCATAGTATTGGGGGCTAATACACATTTTAGTAATGTATTTAGGGCTTATACACAATAAAAATTATATAAGGGGTCGGGTCAGATGAAGTTTTATTTTTTGGGGAATTGACACAATCTTTTCAAAACATATTATTATTTCAAAAATAAAATATTATGATGAACATTTCGAAGACGGATATGTTATTACATGTGCTTGGACTTTGGATTATTCAGAGATTAGCCAACCTTCTTCTTTTCCCTTTTTTTTTGCTGTGAGGGTTGGGGAGAGGGGAGGGGTGGGGGCCTAAGCTTGAAAGATAGAATATGGAAAGTAAGTAACTGGTTTCACTTTCCATTTGATAATTGTTATTTATTTTACCTTCTAAAGAAAGTAGTGAAGTGAATTATAATTGAGTTAAAAGCGGAGGAAGAAGAAATAATAATTAACATGGAGAGTAAAATGAAGATTACGAAAAATATATCGATACATATGCTGAAATCCTAAAACATTAGTTCTTACTCTCCTAGCTTTCCACCAATTTTTAAATTTTGTTTTTCAGAAAAAGAGAGCAAAAGAAAATTCTTTGGTAGAGGAATCCATAGTTAGGAAGTCACTTATCAGCCTCTTTCTACTCGTACCCTCTTTCAATTTCTCCATTTTCCATTTTCTTTGGAAGTTACTGATTTTTGAAAACTTGTCCATTCAATTAAGGTTCTGAATTACCTAATTCATGATGCAAATATTTGTATAAAGATCTTCGACATCTTTACTTATAAAGAAACTCTACAATTCACCAATTAAATATTCTCACTCAATGAACTCAATGAATGATATTAATTGTCTAAATTACATTAAAAAATAATTATTAGACTCACTGAGATAAATCTATAATATTAGTCCATGTACATACAGTTGATTTTCAGAATCTTTACATCTAAGATTCAGCTCCTCTTTATCGTATCTTGACATTAGTGAGTCCACTTTCCAATCAAAATGTCTAATTATTTAATGAATAGTTAATGATCTTTCTTCAGTGAAAACAAAAATCAAATCACCTTTTCAATCATGGGGAGATGAGAATTATTGTCTATCTATTCTACTACATAATGCGCAAAGTGAGGGCAGATAAAATGTGGATGAGTAGTGAACAAATTTCTACCCGAGTAAGATGCTAATGGGTATAATTGCAATTTCACATTTTTCTGTATTACTGTTAGTATGTAAAGTGAGGATAGACAAAATGTAGATGACTGGATGACAAGTTTCTATTCATACAAGGATGTTACAAGGTAGAATTGAAATTTTACATTAATATAAGTGGAGTAAATGATGAATGAAAAGACCTTTTGTCTTTTCCTTGTTCCTTCTCCTTTCCTCCATTATTCAAATTAGTTACTAGATTTATTAAATTTTAAAAATCTATCTATGAATTGTATATTACTAAAATATTATATAAAATGCACATAATGTATCTATCTATGAATTGTATTACATCAAAAGTGTTAAATTTTTTGGGGAAAACTTCGAGGTAAAGGAAGAAACCCTCATTTATAATTTATAATATATTATATGTTGAGACTTCAAATTACAGTTTGTGTGGACCTCTTATCTGGAACAAAACAATTAAAATTTACACAAATAAATATTAAGATGAGATGCAAAACATTATAATTGGGAATATTAAAGAGGATGAGCTATAAAACACAATGATTAACTTTTAAATATCTATCTCATAGTCACGTATATTTTTTCTTTTTTCTTTTTTCTTTTGCATATGAAGTTTAAGAAAATATTTTTTTCTTCTTGCATGTGCATTTGCACGTTTCATAGTATCTATAATGGATCATAATAATCTTAAGCATATAATACTGGAAATATTCTCCAGACTGCAAAGCAAGTAAGTGAAGAAATTTCAAACCCTTGAATTCAAAGGCAAGCAACATAATAAACGGCGAAAAGGTGTCAAAACTTTGTAAAGCTTAAAAAGAGGACTTATGTTTTCCAGTCCCTTTTCTTTGAGTTATCCCACTAAAGCCTTATTTAAATACAAGTTTGCTCGTAGATATGTCTTCTAATATAAGTCACCTATACAAAAGTTTTTCACCAAACAAGTAAAAAGTTATAATGCTTCACTATACCAACGAAGACTTCCGACCCAAGGTTTGATGAAGGTATTCGTCAAAGGCCATCTCTGAAAATAACATCCATCCAGCTGGAAAGCTAAAAAGACCACCACAAGGTACTCCGTTTCTTCAGAATTTTTCTCTGATAATTATAATTATGCTTTACTATATCTTTTCGTAGAAAACAAGATTTTTAATCAGACCGCCCTGAAGCACTTGAATCTCATCAAGGGGTCATCAACTGCACAATATCTGAATAAAAATAATAAATAACATCGTGATGTGTATCCCAAATTGAATGTTAATAAGCCCAAAGATTTTAAAGTATAAAACAAGCAAGAGCTAAAACGTTTCATTTTCTAGTATCCAGACTATACAAGAGGATATTGCACAATGGAGGACAGTACAGTGCCAAATGCGAATGAATACCAAAAAGGCCTTTTTTTTGTACGCAACTATAGTTGCAATGCAACTTCAGTTGTTGCAATTGCTTCTGCATGTAGTTACAATTACCATTATTTGGTTTATTTTTAATATTAAATACAAGTTGCGGATGAGTAAGAATTCTATCAGAACCCGCAAAGAATAGGGGATTTTGTACCATTCACAAGTGGGGAGGGAGTTAGTTTGGGAAGGTATCTTTCATTTCTATGGTTAAAACCATCCCACTCTTATAAGGGTGGTTCCGATAGGATTCTTATTCTTTGCAGATGCAATAGTTTGTTTACATTTACAACTTCTAACAAGCAGCTCGTCCTCACTTTTAATAAATTTAAATAAAGTATAAGTTTTTGGATGATTTAGCTCAGATTTGCCCTTTAATTTACTTCTTAATTGTCATCACAGATATGTGTTACAAAAGAGTGTATGCTCCTCATAAGCGATTTATCATATATGTCCAGACAATTATCGCTAATAGAAGTTGTGACAGAATTGAAGTTGATGGAGCTTTAAGGACCAAGAATATGATATTCATTTACTATAGAAGAAAGCACATAACAAGGATAAACGCAGAAGCACCTACCTGAGCCCAACGGCTTGGTTAAGGGATCTTTCTAGAAGATGTCTATATGGAAAAAGCTGTGATAAAAGAGAGGAGGATTACAAAAGGAAAAAAAAAGTCATGTCAACAATGTGGAAAACAAAATAAATAAAGGGTGACGGAAGGAAACAATTAAACTTCAGATTTAATTTTTACCTAAAAAGTACAGGCAGCACATATTATGTTTCCTGTGATAGTAATTTGTCCCAACGTTGTTTTAAAGTAACATGTGCCCTTGAACAAGGTACAACTTTCAGTGCAGTGCTCTCTTCTACAGGAAACTCAGAGACAAGGTCTAAGCGTAGTAGTGTACTAATAGCCTTGTCGATTGGCATTTCAATCTGTAGAAAATATAGACAGTTAACTGATGCTGCTGGCTACAAATGAGCAGGAAATGTTTCTCCTGTACCTTTTTGTTGAACTTATCATATATGAACCTCTCACATGCGTCTGCAATTGTATTACGGCATGAAACCTGCATATTGAATAATAGATTCTTCATGCTTATAGAATTATACATCATTTGTTTCCCTCAGTTTATTCATCTTTTTATTGTACATAATAAACTCATATTTCCATCAGAATAATGAGAACAAGAGAAATTTTAACATAGAAGACAATGACTCTTAAAAACAAGCTTCCAAAAACATTTCGTGTCAGAATGAATTGTATGAACTTCAAGCATTAACCAAAAATGTTTTTTCTTCATATTATGACATGATAAAATGTCAAATAACTTAGACTGTCTTCCATTATGAGACATAACATAGGTTTTGCCAGAAAATGGCGAGTGCTAGTAAAGAATCAGATGTTGTCAAATTAAGCATAATACAACTACGGATTGAGTCCATTGACTATAGTACATAGGAAACTTCAGCTAATAAAAAAATTGCTATGTCCAAGATTGATGGACATGACACCAGATCCATCCGCGTTGACGCTTACAAATGTGTAGACATTTATCTACCTTAAAACTATATGCAAGATGGAATGTTTGTGCTACACTTGATAGAAAACATTTTATGCATCATTTGGCTTTGTTATCTTCTTCAATATGTGAATATCAACACAGTGCATACATTTCTATGTCAAATATAAAAAGATATAAATGCACATATATAGCCATGTAATTGTGCCTAGACCCTATATACTGGAGAATTTTGGTGTTCTGCATACTGTACCCGTGTTGGAGTACCACACCCATTCTATGCTGGCAATCTATGGGTGTTAAATGGATTTGAAGAGAGCATGTCCACAAATATTTCCTTATCCGTATAACTCTAGCAATTAATTAGTGGATAATCAGATTATTTTACAGTACATAAAAACCCTAATCTAATCTAATCTAATACTATTCTAAAGGTGTGTTGTTATGTCAAAATATTTCTTCCAAAATTGCCCTTAAACGCATCGCATACATCATAAACACATACATATGCATGCTAATTATCATACCACTTATTAAATGTCTACATACATTGATGCATACATACATACTCAATATTAATGAGGACTTTAGGACAGATAATGTTTATACACACAAATTGGCTACAATTGATGATGAATTCTTAGAATTTTATTTGTAGGTCATATTTATTAACAAAATAGGTATTTTCCTATGTACTTATGCTGTTGTTCCAACTTGTGGAATTAACAATGTACTATTATAGGAACTGAACAAAACTTTCTTTTCTTTTGCTAATTTTCTGACTTGAGATATTAGTTTATTATTAACAAAGTGTGTGTACGTGAACAAAAACATGCAGATAAGCTCCTATATTGGGCCAGGTCCATGTCAAGCTGGATGATGGGAGCATGCATACGTTAATCTGGATGACCATTTAATTTCTTTCACATGAACCGTTACTAGATAATGTAATTACTCCACCACTAATAATTACCAATTAGTACAATTATTAATTTTCCACGTCCTCCAAATCAATCGTTCTCTTAGAATTGATTTTGTTATTTCATTCCACACCTCACACAAATAGTTGTGCCAATTCTATACTTAGTAATTAACCTTCCAATTTTGCCTTTTCATGTCCCTAATAACAACTGTTCATATAAATCTCTTTTATTTTATTTCTTATTCTACAAGCTTCCTCAAAGTCATGAATCAAAACCTTAAAGTCACTCCTCCATTCTTCAACCGAGACATAATATGAAGATATTACGACTTCATCGGAGAGTATATTTGTTTCTGGTCCGAAAAGCTACTGTTCAGTGATCCATAAAAATCCATTCTTTGACAAGCCTTTGATTTTTTTCAATGCCTGGAGAAGGAGATAGAGAGAGAAAAGTGGCTAATAACCCATTTCAAAAGCTCCAAAGGGCGTGGTCCATCAATCTCTGTCATCTCTTCAACTGTCAATCAAGTGATTATTTTTTCTATTGAAATTTTTAGTTCTTCATTTTGAATTTTGTAGAGTTTAAAATATTGTTGTATTCATTCCAAAAATCATCATAAGGTGATGATGGAGATAGGTGAAGAACATGAATGGAAGTGTAAAACTGATAGAAACTGATTGCAATAAGGCAAATGAAAATCAAATCTAACAAAGGCTCCCAACACTAGCTTTTGAACTTTGGCTTTTATATTGCTCAAACCTCAAGCTATTCTAAAACCTTGAGTTACGTATGATCCAAGGGTGCTAAGATCATTATGTATAAATAAGCATAATATTGTGTTCTTTGCTTAAAAGTCATGTGTGTGATTTTTGAGGTTATTTTCATCAATTGACTACTTCTGCCATTAATTTAAAACTAATGGGGTATAATAACTCATGTTGAAAGCTTTGAATGGTAAATTTGCAATTATGAAGATTGTGGGCATAAAGATGCAAATTTGGAAGATTGGATAGTCTGTATGCAAATAATCCTAGATTCCTAATAATACTTAGAATAAATTATAATGATTCAAATATTAGCAAATTGTTATGGCTCAGAAAATAATATAGCCACTAATAAAATGGCAGTGGAAGGATTCAAGTACCTTTTCCTTTCCAAGACTAATTTTAATTATTAGATTTGTTATGTCAAATTGTTTCATGTCATATTATTCATTTAATGTTTACTAAGATATTGAAAAATATAAAGTAAGTACATCCATGTGCAACA
The DNA here is from genome assembly GCA_012295165.1 of Asparagus setaceus. NCBI lineage: Eukaryota > Viridiplantae > Streptophyta > Magnoliopsida > Asparagales > Asparagaceae > Asparagus > Asparagus setaceus. Next base: position 80,133,774 of record CM022703.1, read on the forward strand.
TGACAAATTATACATACCACACTTGGATTTTATCCTTCATAGCTAACTTTCAAAGGATCAAATTAGAATTCATTATTAAAATGATTAATAATTTAAGAGATGATTAAAGTTGATCAAATAGAGTATACTTTACCATTTCCAACAAAGTTGATAATTTGTTGATTTAATGGAAAATTTTCTGAAATTTAGAATTTGAGGCTAATTTGCGAATATGCATGATTTCAGGGGTATGTATAAAATCTCATTTATATACAAATAAATTATAATTTGATACATTAACATATTATTTTTACTCAAAACTTATTTCTATCCTTTAACAAGTGCATCCACGTGCAATGCACCATACTAATAAGGCAAAGCTCTTGAAAAGCAACATGAGAAATAATTTGAAATTATATTAATTATCCACCGTAATGGAGATTGCCAAAGTTTGATCGTTTAAATCCTTGAAAAATTGAAGCTAAATTTAAGCAAACAATCCAGAAAGGTTAACAATGTTATGGACCACAAAGATGCATAATGAAAAATAACTGCCTTGGAACAAGTTTAGCATCATTGAGGAATGAAAATAACAAGATCTTACAGTCATTTAAACAGGAAAAGTTTAGAAACTGTCTCAACCTTATACTTTTGTCAGTAATAGCCACGTTAGAAGTGTACAAGAAAGGGATAACTGATATACCTGATACTTCTCAGAATGGAGCATAAGTGCATAAACTAGAATTGCTTCCTTGTACTGCAAGAGGAAGCACATGAGAAAGACTCTTAGAACATTAGTCTGCTGAGTATACACATGCAGAAAATCATTTAATCGCTCTTACTTGTTGCTGTTCAGAAGCATCCAGAAGAAAGTAAACTGAACCAAAGCCACTAGCTAAAGTTTTCTCGTAAAGCGTCCTGTTCACAAGAAGCTGGAATAGATATATGCATTCAGATGGTTAAAATTAAAATATTCTCCTGGAGGTGAAAAACATGTAAGACATTTTTTTGTTATGATGTCAAAATGAAATTATTAAATTACCACTACAAGATAAACACAATCTAATTTGGATATGGGTGTTTGGAAGGGAGCAGGGGCAATTAGTTGGATATAATTGCAAATGGAATATACAATTTTATGTGTCTTTGTAGATATTTACACTCCTAGATTAATATCTATATACTAATACCAACAGGATAAATGTAACTTTTCTCTATACCTTGCTGTATATATCTAATACCTCTAGTTCTAATGAGAGCCATATTTGCTCACAATCCTATATGTAGAGATACTAGTATGTTTGTCATAAGTTCAAATATGGTTTCATCTGCTCTTCAATTTATATATTAGAGACTTGAACCACAGTCCACGGCTCTAGAGAAAGCATCGCAGGATGATAGTCGCCGGCATATCCTCCGAAGCTCTTTTCTGTTCAAAGTTCATTCAGCAAGTTTTTTCCTTCTTACTTGTAAGGGTCCTCTATGGGGGTTAATTTTAAATGAGACAGATGCACAATCGGCTCAAATTAATTGCCAATCTCAACTTGAATGTTTTCAGATTTACACTCAACTTATCAATACATTCCCTACATGCTGCAGACTGGAATTGTAGCATGTAGATAATTCCTTTACCCACTTACAGTTCTTCTCCCTTGGTTTGCTACTAATGTATTAAATCACAGATCGATTTCTGTGCCTTGATATTTATTTTCATATATTTGTTACACAGTGCGCGGTCCGTACCTGGTCGTAGTACGAATTCGGGTACGCAATTCGTCACTTTGGAAATTTGGATTTGAGGGGCGCAGCTTACTTCGGTGCGCAAGTTTGGTTAGTGGTACATTGTAAACTTTTTTTTGGGTGTACTTACAATATTCCAAAGTGCATAATAGTAGAAACTAGAAAACTAACTATGCATTTCAATATTTTTTCATACAAAATACTTAAATACTTCTTTTTTATAGCGTTCGTTTTTAGTTCTGTCTTTCTTTTCACAAAGTTCGTTGTTGGGATCATGGTTTCATTTTATGTTTTATTAACATAGGTATTTAGTTACTAGTAAAGTCATTGACTCATTATATTGTGCGCCTCCTTCACTCGGTTATGCACATCGCATTGCCTCTTGCGCATGTGCACTCAAAGGACTTTGCACCCACATACTTGTAAGAGGTATGCCAATTTCGAGGAATCAATTTGTGTATTGGAGGGAATCGGTTCGCAAATGTACCTAGAATCGGTTCGCAAGTACCGTATGATTGTTCAAGGGGGTCCAGGGAATTGCACAACTGTGGTGTTATCTTTGGATGTCTCTACTAAGTGAAACTGGAACCTAAAACGAAATTTCCTAGGATTACAGCACAAGTGAGAAAGTGCTAAAATGCAAATAAGAATGTAACTTGCAATTTTGGACTCTTGACAAGCAAAAGGAAAAATAACTATTATTGAAAATTTGAAACCACTGGTATGTCTTAAACAGTGCCCAAGCGTTAGTTACCAATGCTATGAGCTTAAGAAGACAAATTATACAAATTGGAAATTAACTCACTTGATACCGGTCCCAAGTCTGCTTGTAACCCAGAGCTACTCGACTCACATATATTACAAGTGCACTGATAGCAATCACATCAAGAAAAATCGCTGACCTACACAGAATAAGAAAGAAGCATCATAGTGGGGTTCATCTCATTAAAAAAAACTACTATTATAATACAAAGTGTCCTAGCAATCTAGCAATCATGGAGCAATTATCTAAAGTTTACTTGATGTTGCCCAGTGTAATCCCAGCCATCTAAATAGAGATGTTATGTTTGGGAATACTCTCATAAGAGAATCAATTATCCACCATCAATTTGATTGCACCTATTTCAAAATCCTAATGCTTAATCATGCACTTAATTGTACCAGAAATTACTAATGTTTCATGCTCATGTTCTCAACTTTTTTTTTGTTTGTTACTGTTGTGTGACTAATTGTGATTTTCAATTGCCAAACAAACCATGAAATGTGGCAGTTTATCATAAACACCCTTTAAACAGCCATTTTTTCTTAATCCTAGCACGTCAATAGTATGCCAACCTATAATTCTGTGGATGCAGATATAAGCATTGGATACAGAACTGCACCAAAATCTAGATACATATCATTAAGGGTGTAAAATGGGTCTAATCTGTTCTATCTGCACTGCATTCGTATCACTACAGTTGCATAAATGGGTACTTAAATTCCTAACTGGCGGGACATGGACACGGATATAGTTATTTATCTGGTTCATATAGGGATACAGATACGGTTGTCTGAAAAGTTCAGATATGGATATGGATATCCAGGTTGTAACTTAAGGAAATAGAGAGTATATGTTTATTATGGACATGCCCGCAAAAGATAACAGAGAATATATCAATAAAGGATATATGTTCATAGGTAGACAACTATATATGTTTCCCACATAACGAAATCAAAAAGAATATAGGTTTCCTACATATCATTGTATATGTGTTTATTATGGACATGCCTGCAAAAGACACTATCAGAATATATATAAAAAAAGTAAATAAACATTGAAAATAAACCTGAGAAAAGACATAGTCAAACAGTTAAGTGATACTGGTAAAATGAAATTAATGATAGTTGCAGAATTAGTGGCAATATCTCATACTGGATGAGACTGAATGCTGAATCATATAGTCAGGCAGGTAGCTAGCTGGCTAGATGTAGCAGAAGATAGCTAGATTACTGAATAGAAAAAAGTGAATAAAGAAAGTCCAAGACAAACATGTAAATGAGGATGTACTTGTTCCAGTTTGGTCATCAGTTCTTGATACTGCACAGTACCCGAACTGCACCAGGAGAAAAAAATGAATTTTCCTCTTAATTTACTTGTGTCCCTTTAAGATGAAATACAACCAAGACACCGTTTTTCATAGAGGGATATCAAATTGGCAGTGCGCGCACTAACTGCAGGTCATATCAATATCTATATGCCTTCTTATGGTTTCAAACATTTCTGTCCACAACTTTTCTACCATATTGCTGATAGATGATACAGATATGATCTAGGAGAATCCTTCCATTCCAGCAAGGGATTGAAATTACAGCACCTTGTAGAGTCCTATTACAATTAGGAGTATGAATCTTATTACAACTTGGAGTATAGAGTCCTGTTACAGCTAGGAGAATGAGTCCTATTCGTAATAGGAGTACGATTCCTATTTGTATTAGGAGTACGAGTCTTATTGATTAGGAGTTTGTAATTCCAGATTTAGAAGGAGTCCTAATTGATTAGGAGTTGTAGTCCTATTGATATTGGGTGTTGTTTAAATAGAAATTCTGCAAGAGAATTCTATTTAAATAGAAAGTCCTATTCATATAGTAACTCTAATTAGAGTGCTATTCAGATTTAAGATACATATTTAAAGAGATGAATTGTAATCTGTAAATCAAGGAGTTGAGAAGTAATACAAGAAAATCTTAGGAGTAGAGCATTGCTCGCTCCGCTAAAAATTTGCTTGTGTTTTAGTTCTTGCAGCTGTAATTCTCTTCTACCTTCTCTTTGTTCCCTCCGATACGTCGGGTGGCTCAAGATATATAGGTTCAAGAAAATTTAGAACTGTATAGTGGCATGAAGTCTTGTGCGTACTTGGAACAGAACAAAGCCTTAAGAGAGCATTGAGTTAAAAAAATCTTCTTAATCCAACAAGGACGACGAAATGGAAATTCTTGAGAGACATAGCACTAAGTCCTATTCTGAAAAAGGTCATATCTATTCCATCAAGAAGTACCCCAAAAAAAAATTTAAAAGAAAAGGGAAAAAAAAGAAGCGTACGGGGATGAGGCGATGTTCTCAAATTTGTAATTGACAAAGTATGCCAATAACCCTAATATACTTGCAATATCCAAGCGCACCTGTCAGCATAGAGTAACAATTAGAAGCCAAATCAAGAAACAAACCTTCTGCAAAATGAAATATGCTGCTTTATGGTTGTGGTAAGTTGTGGTTTTCAATGTCTGCTAACCAAGCAATAAACTTCCCTTATTAGGCACCATGTGCATATGTAGAAAAGAAGAGACAGCAAAACAAGTCAAATCTAACATGATCAGAATAATTAAGAAAAGAATCATATGATCCTCAAGTAAGTCACACCCACTATTTTTGCATGCTTAAATAATATAAATTAATTATCTACTAAATACAGTAAATGAAAGTAAATAATAAGAATTTGTAAAAAGTTCATAGAAGATCGTACTGTGTCAAGAATTCGAAAAGACAGCTTTTTGTGAGGAAAAATAACCTGCAAACAAGACATAGCCACAGACACTTATCCTCCATTATTCAAGAACAACTAGGAAATAATGATACTGAGAGTAATTATGAGAAAGGGGGGAAAAGTCATCTGCTATTACTGAGAGATCTGGAATTGGTATCTTTTCATATATCTTCAGCTGCAAGGGCAGAGCGTCCACTCTATTTTTAGTTCCACTTTGACTTGTTTCTTCATTGTAAAGCAGAATCAATTCTTGGAAAGCTGGCTCCTAATGATAACTAAACTTGAAAGTTAAACATGTAAAAAGATAGATACTGGAGAGAACATAATGTAGAGATTATGAGTTATGTAGTCATAAGCCTCACATGCAAATGCATCAGAATAAAGGAAACTTTGAAGCAAAAAAAGATTACTAAAACAAAGAACTACTAACGAATTATCACAGTCGATGAGTATTAGAGTATAATAATAATTTAAAATGACATGCATTAATGCAGTTATTAACTTTCTCTTTCTCCCAGTCACTCTAAAACACCAAAGTACAGGTGCCATAGCAAACCTTGTCATTTTCCCAGCTCGTACATAGTCTTCTAGCCTAGGAGATTCTTGGAGAGTTGCTCCCTAATCGCATCATCTGAAACTACATAACCATAAGGTAGGTCTGACTAACTTCTAATCAGCTTTCTAGATTTAGAAATACCCTCTCTTGACAAAAAGTTGCATTAACAAGGAATTTAGACCCTCTCTTGACAAAAAGTTGCATTAACAAGGAATAAACTTTAGAGGATTTATATAAGGTTGATAAAAAATCATTAAATTTGATCACTATTCCATGAAGCCTTCTGAGATGAAGTTTCCTTCATAACCAACCTTGGTTTGGTGTAAAAGGACTCCGAACGATAATTAATCAATGTTTAGAAAGGACTACATAGGACAAAACTTCAACTGGAGGAAAGAGTTATTAAGGTGGAATTGCTGTTAGTCCTATGAATGAGCTGTCCCAATGCAGTACATGAATGAGAAATCACACAATAGACTTAAAATCCAGGACAAAATATAAATGAAAAAAGAGTAACTGGTAAGACTCAAGTATAAGAACTACGATGAATCTGAAACGCATGTTTCTCAAACACGAGCATTTGAACAAGTGTTGCTGATGAAAGGAACTAAAGGTAAAAGAGGATTCCATCAAGAAATCAATTACTAGTACAGCAGATATGTTTCTGGTAAGGTGATCATAGTGAATATAAAGAAATACCAGATATTAACAGATAAAAAAATATATTGAACATTGCATGTCAAGTACATTGAAATTGTTGAAATAAATAGCATTTATGAGTGGGTACAACTCATAGCATGTTTATTAACTAGTAAATAAGCCAAGCATTTTGAACAATGAACCTTATTTGCATATAATAGGATAATATACTGAGTTTAAGAGAAATAATATTGCATTTTGTAACTAAAAGTCTAAAAGCTTTACGAAGTATATGAGTGCCATAAAATCTGTTACATGCAAGCACAGGAGAATGTAGAGGTTTCTTACATCATAAACATTCACAATTAGGACTAAATATGGATGATTCATTATCTGAACCTTCTTACATATGCTGAGGCTCTAGAAATGTACAGTGCTTTAGCTACATGAGATGAGATCCTGTACTGGTCAGAGAAGTTTGTGAGCATACTTTCACTCTTTGGCTTCAGGAGGCTGTCCATTGAATTTCTCATGCAATACATAAAATTTATCACAGTGATTTATGCGTGTCCTTTCAGTTAAAAGGTCAATGTGACCATGTTAGTGCATGGTGCAACTGGAGCACTCAACTCTCTCTGATTGACAATGTAAGTCACGAGATATCAGAGAGAGAACAGTAAGGATTGCATAATATCAATTTCTCAACCTCATCATTGAAGGTGGCTTCCAATTCATCAGAAATCCTCAGTTAAATGGGAGACGTGAATTCTGAGAGAAACAGTTAATCATGAAGTTGGTCAACTTTTGCATGAAAGACGAAAAAGGAACAAGAATGTGGAATAGGGTGTCATTGTGGAACCATTCATAAGTGCAATCTTACTAGTCAAGATGAGCCAAAAATGCTTTGCATCTGCTGGTACTGTTCTCACTAATGAGGGCATCTTAAATTCTCATTAAGGAATTGACTAGGTGCAGTTTAAGGAGATTCAAGAAAACTTGATTCTAATACCTAAGCAAAAAGTGTAAGTACATCTTTTGATCATGTGATTGTTAAACCTCTGAAGTTTTAAACAGAACTTCTAAGACCAATCATGTTCAATAAGTCAGCATGTCTGGGTCTCTTCTAGAAACAGAACAAAGACAAAGAAATAGAATGTCCGTGAACTTCTAAGACCAATTAAGAACCGTTTCAGAGTACCAACTCAAATGAGAATGTTGACATGCACCTAAAAACAATAAATGAGTGCTTGATAGAAGAGAAATGTAAATGTCAATCGATGACACAGGAAAATTACTAGAAATAGTTTGGATATGTAAAATATAGGTTGTTGGATTTACCTCTTAGTTAAAGAATAAGAAGAGTTGGGTTGGATTTTACCTAAACCTGGCCATACCGACTGAAAAAATAGGGTCTAGGTTCATAGTGTGGAAACCTGAATGAGCTTGGGTTAGAAGCTTTTAGATATATTCCTTTTTCGGCCGGATCTGGGTAACACTCTACACGCTGGAATTGAAATCAAAGTGACTCGACGAATAGCCACCCAAATAATATACACACATCTTTTGTAAAGTTTGGATCCTCTCAGAACCAGTCCCATAAGTAATTTCTGCGGACTGGTAAAATTTTGACATGTGTCCAACAGGGCATAAAATTCCGTCTCCTACCGACCCAGGACATAATCACGGGTTTCGACTGCAATCCTTTTGGTATTTTCGTCACTTCAACGATTTCTTCATTCAGTGTGCTTCGAATCAAAAGATTCATGGGTTTTCTTTTTTCTTTTTTATCTCGGTAAAAACAATAGAAAAACAAAGAGGAAATTTTAGGGAAATTTTGAGTTTGAGAGATGTAAATCCTCAATCTCAAATTGAGTTTTATCATCAGAGGAGTAAGAGATCAAAACCTTGAACAAATCTGCGGTTAAATTTGAACTCTCTCCCCCAGGAATCCCCAGGAATTCATGGACCAACGAACAAATTAGATGCCAATCGATGAAATTTTAATAGCCATCAAAAGTTTGGGTTTTAGGATTTTGCAAATTACCAGGGTTAGGCTTTGAGAAGCATCAACAAAAAAAAATGGAAAGGAGGGAGCAGCAAAATTAACAAAGAGAGAAGGCTTGTATTCGTTTCTTTGTGAAGGAAAAATAAATGAAGATGGGGAGAAAGAGAGATGCTTCGACAACCTATTCAAGATTTTGAACACGCGGCATTTTTTAAGGGGTTCCGCATAAATTATTTATGGGATCGGTTCTGAGAGGATCCCTAGTCTCTTTTGATGTATCTACTTAGCTTTATGCGTCGATGTATATTTGAATGTACATCAAAACATAAGAGAGTAAATGTCATCAGTTCATTTAAGAAGGATTAGGATCAATGATCAAGATTTCACATATAATTTCAAACTATGGATTTGGTCCTCATTTCATTTTTCACATTAGGGATTTATTTTCCCATTCTAAGGCACATATGCCTCATCTAATCTCATTGTCGATGTTTCTCCCACTCAGGGATGTCCTCTTCTAGACTGCTCCACTTTTCCAGCTCGCTTTAGAATCATCTGTGCATTAACTCTATCTCTACTCAGTTCATCTTCATACCAGCCTACATCTCTAGATCCAGAAAAGCCTTTCATTGTTTGTAATGTTTGATATTTTAATGCTATCATTTTTGTGATGGCCAATCTTTATTATATAATGCACACATGAATACGAAGTTCTAAAATTTTGTTAGTTTATTCTTCAGTGATAATTGAACAACAGATAAGATCCCAGTTATACACCCAATCAACCCATTCTCTATCCTACCCGAATAACCCAATGTAACCCAAACAAACCCAGAAAACCTGCAGGCTTTCCAGCAGTTTGATACCCATTGGGTTTAGGTGAGTAAGTGAGATTTCAAGATTCAGTTTTGTGTACAAAATTTCCTCAAAACCTGTATGACCTGACCATTGACATCCCTACATAGAGTCATAGTTGAACAACTTTCTCGAACCAGGGTAGATCAAAACAGATATGGTGTCAAGTAGTACAAAAGGACCTATGCATATAAATACAAATCTACATACATACAACAATATATATATATATATATATACACATATCCATATGCATGCTCGTGTGTATAAACACACACACACGCATCCATATGTGTGTGTATAATAAACACACGCACGCGAACAGACGCACAGACGCAGATAGACACGGACACATAAATATAATGTGTGTGAATATATAAATTCACATGCACGCGCATACAGACACACATACATGTACTCATATACATTATACCAATATGTGTCTGTAGACATAAATACACACACACAAATGATAGGTGCTAATGTGATGGATGGCCTTTACAAATAATTACTAAATGGCAGTCATTGTCAGTGTATAAGTTTTCATAAGTTTCAAATATGCATATCCAAGTTACTGAAAGAACCTAGATAAGGTAATGAAGGATAAAACAAATATAAATAAATGAAAGGTACCTGAAGAGTTGATTGAGAAAATAAAATTGAAATAGAAGTTCTCAACGTATTCCAAATATTATTTCCAGAAGATTCCTCTGTAGCTGGTTCCCATATGTTGCTAAGTGTTATTCTTGGCAGGAAATTTGGCCTAAAATAACAGATATCAATATACGTTTTTATACTAAAAATAATAAACAAAGAGTTCTTATTTTAATATTTCATGATATAGTAAAATATAGAATCAGTACATCAAGTAGGTTAAAGGAACAGATATTCCAGAGGACTTCCATAATGATTTCTCACATGCTGTCAAGTAAATTAAAGAATGGACACAGTTAGTTGGCATTGCTAATTTTAGAATATAAAGATAAATTCCTCAACTGTCACTACTCCAGAGTTTAGATGCAGCTGCAAGGATCTTAAGATGGAAGCAAAGTGACCTAAGTTAAATCAGCGCAGTGCATATTTAAAATGGACTATAAAATTCACATAAATCCCAGGGACTTTACGAACTAATAAATATTCAAATACATATTCCAATGTTCAAAAACACGGTTTTATTATGTGCGCGGTCTTGGAAAGCTTAACGATTAGTCGGATTAAGCATTGATTAATTGGATTACACAGATTATGCCTTTTTACTTTTTAATATATATTTATTATTTATCATATGTTAAAATATATAAAATTCATGAAAATAGAAACATACTAAGAAAAAGGCCAACAAACATCCAATTTAACAATCAATAACTAGTTAACTACGTAAAAGTTCAATTCATACATCAAACTTAATTGGATAATAAGTAGTTAACTACTTAAAACTTCAATCCATAGATCAAAAGTAACTAGATACTCCAATAAAAGTCATATAATTAAATATTTCAAGTAAAACTAAATGTCAATAACCCAAAAACAAATCATTTGGTCTTCCTCATCATCCTCATAAACGAACGAGAAGCTTTGTCGAAGATAGAAGCTTCACTGATTCCTTGGAGATAGAAGCTTCATCGGGCTAAGGATGAAGGGCGGAGTCTTGTTGCAGCCACTGGGATTGGATGAGTGCAGAGAGAGAGAGAGAGAGAGAGAGAGAGAGAGAGAGAGAGAGAGTCGCAGTATTTGGGAAAAGATCAGGACTAGGGTTATTTTTCCTTTTTCTTTTACTTTAGTTAGTTGGATTAGGTTTTGGGGTAAACGGGTTCAATCCTCAATCAAAATAAAAAGCCCGATAAACAAATAGGCTAGAGCTTACTTAAAAATCGGCCAATAAGCAGGAGTCTGCGTAATTGAGTGCATAGCTCAAATCTTGCATGTTTTATCCAGCTTTTGCTTAAGCGGACACTTAAACCTTTTTATAGAACACTGACATATTCAAATACCCAACCAGTAAGAGCATATTCAAAGAAAAATATCCCCAACCCTCAAGGTACTGTTAAGTTATGGTGCAATGACAAGGACTTTACGGATTAATCAATGACAAATACATATTGATGTAAACATTTCTATCCTGAAATTAAGCTAAACGCATCAAATAAGAAAACATTACTAGCTTGGTTATGAAATTTGTATGAAGATTCTGAAAAGTAAAGAAGAAATATGATGTTGAACTGAACATATCAGAAGTTAGGTCAGAAGAAAAGAAGCTCAATTTACTCCACTTACAATATAGAAGATGGTTATAGCCCATTGATATTACTTTTGTACTTAATATTACATGGATAATAGGTACAATTAGCAGAATTACTGGCTTCCCAGTAATCAACGACCTGTGAAGAGACCTCTTTTAGCCTCTTGAGGAAACATCTTCTGAAGTTTACATAAGTAATTTAGTAGTCATTAAGTAATTTTTTTCCATATGTGGTGAGACTACTTCAAGAAAGGTTTTAATCTTTGTTAATATTTAATATTTTCTTCAATCCATTTGAAAGCAGAAACATTTGGCCGTCTATAGATTGACTTGAGGCTGCAGTGCTTTACTCTATAACCACACCAGTATAATAGGGGCAAAAAAACTAGATAATGATCATTGATGGCAGTTAGATAAAATATTAAAGATATTTAATTGATATTCATCTAGAACTAAGACATGCAAACTTACTGCGGTAAGCCACATCTGAATTCTCATTGAATTTCTTATCACATTTAAAAATTTTGGGAGTTATCTCAAAATGGGCCAAACTTTACCTGAAAAATAAACCATCATCTTATCCTTTAAGAGGGTGCAGAAACTTTCAACATTATTTTTAATGATCCCCCAAATTTTCAGCATTATGTTCAGATAACCCCCAACTTTCAAGATTTTTTTCAGAAAATCCCCAATATGTCATTAGCGGACATGTTGAAGAAATTTCAAACATTTTGGGGATTTTGTGGAAGGATAGTTTTGGGGGTTAAGTGACATTTTCAAAATTTTGGAGGTTATCTCAAAATGGGCCAAACTTATTGGGTTTGTGAACTTTACCTGAAAATAAACCATCATCTTACCTATTACAAGGGCACAGAAACACGTATGCAACCCACACTCCCAAATATATACCAACTAGCACACCTACCTTCTCACTCACACTGACAAGCGAGTATGTCATGTACACACACATTCTTTTACTAAAGGTAAAATGTAACTTGGTCTAAATTAGAAACAGAAGCATATGGTAGTAGCTCCTAGTGCCTATCAGTTAATGTAGCAGAGAGACTTCATGTGTTACAGAAAATTAGTTTGTGCATATGTTACATGAGCTATTTTAATGTGTTTGACTCATTGCAACATAAGTGTATAGGTAAAATTTCATTTTGTTGCAGCGCTATAGGGACTGAAGATGATGGTGATACCTGATGGACTCCTGCATGAGAAAATTAAAGAAAATAGGGACCGAAGATGATTGTGACAAGTTGAAGCTTGGCTAATTTGTGAGATTCAGATATAGAAATATACTACATAGAAGTATAGAACTTAACAATATCAAAGTTTTAGGTACAAAAGAATAAAAGGAAAATTGAATTGAAAACATAAACTCTATTTCCCAATAGTGGAAGAAACATACATGGTTTGTAGCTTATTTTAAAGACATTTACAAGGACGAGAAATATAAACAGACATGAAACCAGGAGAATGATATGGAGAGAGAGAGAGAACTAATGTAATGACATGGTTGTGTTTATAAGTGTGGGCTTTTGTCACATGACGAATCTTCATTCTATATTCTTTTTTCCGAGTCAACACATCACTGCTTCTACAGTCTGGTCTATACATATGTTTAGGCGAAGCCCTAACAACATCTTCAAGTTTTAATCCTCAAATTCCCAAATTCACTTTGTACATACAACTTGATCAAAGATCAAATAGACATTAACCCTATTAGATGTGTCCCTCTAACAAGGATCATGATCATCACAGAGACTTTGGCAGCAATGCTCTCAGCATGAGACTCCAGCCAACTGACTAGTGTCATATAACCTGACTATGGTTTTATGTATGTATTATTTTTTACGGTCATTTTTTAAATTCCCATCTCTTCGCACCCTATATTCTTTATGTATGGGAGGTTTTGATGGAGGGATGGAGGATTGCTATAGGTGATGAGATCAAGGGTGGAAACAGGTGTTTTGGAGGTAAGTTCCTCCTCTTACCTTGTGCCTCTCAAGCTTTGAAACACATAGCTCTGCAATCATCTCACGACATTTACCAACCTACTCTATTGAGTTTATTTGATGGATGCATTCGGGACAGTTTTTATTTGCATCGGCAACTTGATAACTACAAGGTAAAACATTGAATCACCAAACAGAATTAGTATTACAATGCAGCAGCTCTTTTTACTTTTTTCAGCTCTTAACATCTGTCCCCTTTATATTCCTTCTTTCTGTCATCAACTGTAGTTATTGATATATATATATATATATATATATATATATATATATATATATATATAGTATCGCAATACTTTACATAGAAGTCCCTACTACAATATATAGTGGTGTGATATATATATATATATATATATATATATATATATATATATATATATATATATATATATATATAGTGGTGTGATATATATATATATATATATATATATATATATATATATATATATATATATAGTGGTGTGATATATATATATATATATATATATATAGTGGTGTGATATATATATATATATATATATATATATATATATATATATATATATATATATATATATATATATATATATATATATATATATATATATATATATATATATATATATATATATATATATATATATATATATATATATATATATATATATATATATATATATATATATATATATATATATATATATATATATATATATATATATATATATATATATATATATATATATATATATATATATATATATATATATATATATATATATATATATATATATATATATATATATATATATATATATATATATATATATATATATATATATATATATATATATATATATATATATATATATATATATATATATATATATATATATATATATATATATATATATATATATATATATATATATATATATATAGTGGTGTGATATATATATATATATATATATATATATATATATATATATATATATATATATATATATATATATATATATATATATATATATATATATATATATATATATATATATATATATATATATATATATATATATATATATATATATATATATATATATATATATATATATATATATATATATATATATATATATATATATATATATATATATATATATATATATATATATATATATATATATATATATATATATATATATATATATATATATATATATATATATATATATATATATATATATATATATATATATATATATATATATATATATATATATATATATATATAGTGGTGTGATATATATATATATATAGTGGTGTGATATATATATATATATATATATATATATATATATATATATATATATATATATATATATATATATATATATATATATATATATATATATATATATATATATATATATATATATATATATATATATATATATATATATATATATATATATATATATATATATATATATATATATATATATATATATATATATATATATATATATATATATATATAGTGGTGTGATATATATATATATATATATATATATATATATATATATATATATATATATATATATATATATATATATATATATATATATATATATATATATATATATATATATATATATATATATATATATATATATATATATATATATATATATATATATATATATATATATATGTGTCTGTAGACATAAATACACACACACAAATGATAGGTGCTAATGTGATGGATGGCCTTTACAAATAATTACTAAATGGCAGTCATTGTCAGTGTATAAGTTTTCATAAGTTTCAAATATGCATATCCAAGTTACTGAAAGAACCTAGATAAGGTAATGAAGGATAAAACAAATATAAATAAATGAAAGGTACCTGAAGAGTTGATTGAGAAAATAAAATTGAAATAGAAGTTCTCAACGTATTCCAAATATTATTTCCAGAAGATTCCTCTGTAGCTGGTTCCCATATGTTGCTAAGTGTTATTCTTGGCAGGAAATTTGGCCTAAAATAACAGACATCAATATACAGTTTTTATACTAAAAAATAATAAACAAAGAATTCTTATTTTAATATTTTATGATATAGTAAAATATAGAATCAGTACATCAAGTAGGTTAAAGGAACAGATATTCCAGAGGACTTCCATAATGATTTCTCACATGCTGTCAAGTAAATTAAAGAATGGACACAGTTAGTTGGCATTGCTAATTTTAGAATATAAAGATAAATTTCTCAACTGTCACTACTCCAGAGTTTAGATGCAGCTGCAAGGATCTTAAGATGGAAGCAAAGTCACCTAAGTTAAATCAGCGCAGTGCATATTTAAAATGGACTATAAAATTCACATAAATCCCAGGTTTAAACAGACCTGCAAGATCCCTCAACACTCAAGCTACTGTAAGTTACGGGTGCAATGACAGGGACTTTACGAACTAATAAATATTCAAATACATATTCCAATGTTCAAAAACACGGTTTTATTATGTGCGCGGTCTTGGAAAGCTTAACGATTAGTCGGATTAAGCATTGATTAATTGGATTACACAGATTATGCCTTTTTACTTTTTAATATATATTTATTATTTATCATATGTTAAAATATATAAAATTCATGAAAATAGAAACATACTAAGAAAAAGGCCAACAAACATCCAATTTAACAATCAATAACTAGTTAACTACGTAAAAGTTCAATTCATACATCAAACTTAATTGGATAATAAGTAGTTAACTACTTAAAACTTCAATCCATAGATCAAAAGTAACTAGATACTCCAATAAAAGTCATATAATTAAATATTTAAAGTAAAACTAAATGTCAATAACCCAAAAGAAATCATTTGGTCTTCCTCATCATCCTCATAAGCGAGCGAGAAGCTTTGTCGAAGATAGAAGCTTCACTGATTCCTGGAGATAGAAGCTTCATCGGGCTAAGGATGAAGGGCGGAGTCTTGTTGCAGCCACTGGGATTGGATGAGTGCAGAGAGAGAGAGAGAGAGAGAGAGAGAGAGAGAGAGAGAGTCGCAGTATTTGGGAAAAGATCAGGACTAGGGTTATTTTTCCTTTTTCTTTTACTTTAGTTAGTTGGATTAGGTTTTGGGGTAAACGGGTTCAATCCTCAATCAAAATAAAAAAAGCGCCCGCATAAACAAATAGGCGAGAGCTTACTTAAAAATCGGCCAATAAGCAGGAGTCTGCGTAATTGAGTGCATAGCTCAAATCTTGCATGTTTTTATCCAGCTTTTGCTTAAGCGGACACTTAAACCTTTTTTATAGAACACTGACATATTCAAATACCCAACCAGTAAGAGCATATTCAAAGAAAAAATATCCCCCAACCCTCAAGGTACTGTAAGTTGCGGGTGCAATGACAAGGGCTTTACGGATTAATCAATGACAAATACATATTGATGTAAACATTTCTATCCTGAAATTAAGCTAAACGCATCAAATAAGAAAACATTACTAGCTTGGTTATGAAATTTGTATGAAGATTCTGAAAAAGTAAAGAAGAAATATGATGTTGAACTGAACATATCAGAAGTTAGGTCAGAAGAAAAGAAGCTCAATTTACTCCACTTACAATATAGAAGATGGTTATAGCCCATTGATATTACTTTTGTACTTAATATTACATGGATAATAGGTACAATTAGCAGAATTACTGGCTTCCCAGTAATCAACGACCTGTGAAGAGACCTCTTTTAGCCTCTTGAGGAAACATCTTCTGAAGTTTACATAAGTAATTTAGTAGTCATTAAGTAATTTTTTCCATATGTGGTGAGACTACTTCAAGAAAGGTTTTAATCTTTGTTAATATTTAATATTTTCTTCAATCCATTTGAAAGCAGAAACATTTGGCCGTCTATAGATTGACTTGAGGCTGCAGTGCTTTACTCTATAACCACACCAGTATAATAGGGGCAAAAAAACTAGATAATGATCATTGATGGCAGTTAGATAAAATATTAAAGATATTTAATTGATATTCATCTAGAACTAAGATAGACGTGCAAACTTACTGCGGTAAGCCACATCTGAATTCTCATTGAATTTCTTATCACATTTAAAAAATTTGGGAGTTATCTCAAAATGGGCCAAACTTTACCTGAAAAATAAACCATCATCTTATCCTTTAAGAGGGTGCAGAAACTTTCAACATTATTTTTAATGATCCCCCAAATTTTCAGCATTATGTTCAGATAACCCCCAACTTTCAAGATTTTTTTCAGAAAATCCCCAATATGTCATTAGCGGACATGTTGAAGAAATTTCAAACATTTTGGGGATTTTGTGGAAGGATAGTTTTGGGGGTTAAGTGACATTTTCAAAATTTTGGAGGTTATCTCAAAATGGGCCAAACTTATTGGGTTTGTGAACTTTACCTGAAAATAAACCATCATCTTACCTATTACAAGGGCACAGAAACACGCATGCAACTCACACTCCCAAATATATACCAACTAGCACACCTACCTTCTCACTCGCACTGACAAGCGAGTATGTCATGTACACACACATTCTTTTACTAAAGGTAAAATGTAACTTGGTCTAAATTAGAAACAGAAGCATATGGTAGTAGCTCCTAGTGCCTATCAGTTAATGTAGCAGAGACTTCATGTGTTACAGAAAATTAGTTTGTGCATATGTTACATGAGCTATTTTAATGTGTTTGACTCATTGCAAAATAAGTGTATAGGTAAATTTTCATTTTGTTGCAGAGCTATAGGGACTGAAGATGATGGTGATATCTGATGGACTCCTGCATGAGAAAATTAAAGAAAATAGGGACTGAAGATGATTCTGACAAGTTGAAGCTTGGCTAATTTGTGAGATTCAGATATAGAAATATACTACATAGAAGTATAGAACTTAACAATATCAAAGTTTTAGGTACAAAAGAATAAAAGGAAAATTGAATTGAAAACATAAACTCTATTTCCCAATAGTGGAAGAAACATACATGGTTTGTAGCTTATTTTAAAGACATTTACAAGGACGAAATATAAACAGACATGAAACCAGGAGAATGATATGGAGAGAGAGAGAGAACTAATGTAATGACATGGTTGTGTTTATAAGTGTGGGCTTTTGTCACATGACAAATCTTCATTCTATATTCTTTTTCGAGTCAACACATCACTGCTTCTACAGTCTGGTCTATACATATGTTTAGGCTAAGCCCTAACAACATCTTCAAGTTTTAATCCTAAAATTCCCAAATTCACTTTGTACATACAACTTGATCAAAGATCAAATAGACATTAACCCTATTAGATGTGTCCCTCTAACAAGGATCATGATCATCACAGAGACTTTGGCAGCAATGCTCTCAGCATGAGACTCCAGCCAACTGACTAGTGTCATATAACCTGACTATGGTTTTATGTATGTATTATTTTTTACGGTCATTTTTTAAATTCCCATCTCTTCGCACCCCTATATTCTTTATGTATGGGAGGTTTTGATGGAGGGATGGAGGATTGCTATAGGTGATGAGATCAAGGGTGGAAACAGGTGTTTTGGAGGTAAGTTCCTCCTCTTACCTTGTGCCTCTCAAGCTTTGAAACACATAGCTCTGCAATCATCTCACGACATTTACCAACCTACTCTATTGAGTTTATTTGATGGATGCATTCGGGACAGTTTTTATTTGCATCGGCAACTTGATAACTACAAGGTAAAACATTGAATCACCAAACAGAATTAGTATTACAATGCAGCAGCTCTTTTTTACTTTTTTTCAGCTCTTAACATCTGTCCCCTTTACATTCCTCTTTCTGTCATCAACTGTAGTTATTGATATATATATATATATATATATATATATATATATATATATATATATAGTATCGGCAATACTTTACATAGAAGTCCCTACTACAATATATAGTGTATATGATATATATATATATATATATATATATATATATATATATATATATATATATATATATATGAGTAGGTAATGCATTATTAAGAACATAACACAACACCCATATATGTATGTATGTGTGTGTGTGTGTGTATATATATAAGGCTACAAGGTGTGTGATATATATATATATATATATATATATATATATATATATATATATATATATATATATATATATATATATATATGTTCACCTAAGACTCCTGAAATTGAAGCTATCATCTATACATAATTAGAAAATTCTAACTATAGTCAAATATTTAGTAATCCTAATCAAATCATATTTATTCAGAATTAAAAATTTCCAATAATATAGTTCTCTTTAATTATCCACAATTAAAAAAATCTAACAATCATATTTTAAAAGATAAATTTTACTAAACCTCCAATAAGTTTAATTCTAAGAAAAGTTTTGAAACCCAAGAAAGCCACTAAAATATTTTGATTTTTGCACTTAACCCCTAAGGGCATTACCCCATAATTTTACACTAACTAACATTATCCTTCAAGGCTATATAATATACCTCTCAAATCATTCCTTTTGCATATTAACCCATAAAATTACAAAAACTCATTAAAAAACAAGAATACAAATAGCTCTTTGAAAAATAACAAATAACCCCTAAAACCTAAAATTACAAATAACCCCTTTGAATTCTAAAAATTATAGAATCTCCGAAAAATCTAAAAATTACAAATCACCCCTTTAAATTCTAAAAATATAGATAACCCCCTGAAAACTCTAAAACTTCAAATAAACCTATGAAAATCATGAAAATTACCAACAATCCCCCTCGAAAAATCTAAAGAGGCCTCAAAAAGTCAAAAAATTGCAAGCAGACCCTAAAAATTTGAAAATTACAAACAACTACAAAAAATCAAATTACTAGCCCCTCAAAACCTAACATTACAAAAACCCCTTTAAAATTCAAAATTAGAAACAACCTCCTAAAAAATATGAAAATTACATACGAGCCTTGAACATACTTCTACCAAAATTTATTACGTTAAGTTAGAAAACCAAAAACTTTTTGGGTGTTTTAAAAATTTATTGGGGTATTTTGGCCATTTGACCACACATGAACTAACGATGTTAATTTGGGGGTTTAGTGTCAAACACCCAAACTTAGGGGTTTAGTGAAATTTACATATATTTCAATTTTTATAGAGAGGGTACATATTCGTGGTTACACATGAAGGGACCTTATATCTATGAAGAATATATTAGTGGTTATTATTGTTATAATGATGTTAAATTAAGATGAGAACAAAAATCCTAAATGGACAAGAGAATCAAGTAAAATACATCATAAATAAGTAAAACTTGAATGCTATTTACTAAGTGGAAGAACAAATTGAACTACACAAGAAGGGAAGAGATGAAAAAATGGTTTATATTCCCTTTATATATAAAAGAGATTTGTGATTTATTCTTAGCTTTATATCTCTAAAAACTGTCACATGTCCCCCTAATTTTGAATTTGTAAATTTCAAATAAAACTCACGACACATATTCATTGAGATAGTGTTTTCTTTTATTTTATTTCCTTTTTTAATTTTGGAATATTACAAGAAAGATGAATATTATAAAGGAGAATTTGTGGTTAAGTCATCTTATTTGAATTTCTAAATTTGAAAAAAAATATCCACACTCTTATTATTTTGTATTTCCTTTATAAGAAAAAGCTCAAGTTATCTACTTCTAAAGCAAGAGAAACAAGTCAAACCAAAGAAACAAACCCATTCGATACCCATAATGTTTTGTGAAGGAATCCTCTAGGTTCTAGAGAGAGGGTGCTTATGAAGGAAGCCCGTGTAAGTGAAGGTTCTCTCCATGGTCTATTTATCAACCAACATGAAATTTACTCTAAACCATCGAGAAAAAGAACAATCAATCAATCAATCTAATAATCTCGCTTCAAACAATTCTCTCCCCGATATTCTTAGGGTTTCTTTCCCGCTAATCCCTCAATGGAAGTACCTCTAGTTTTTCAATATTTGATGACTTATTAAAGAAAAGCCACCACACCCATCATGCCCGCCGCCACCACAACCACCACCATCATCACAATACCAATCCACCAGACAACCACCGTTCGGCCACACCAACCCCGCACCAAACTACTCCATCCGGTCATCCTTGTCATTGCTAGTGGAAGCGCCATCATTGACTCCATCCTCATCGCCACGCTGCCATCACCATCGTCACACCATCCCCTTCAGACGTTGCATCCCACTCCATCACCATCAAATTGCCATCTTCGTCATCAATGCCACCTCCAACTCCACCGCCATCGTCATCCCGATTGTTAGCCACCTCCCACTCTTCGCCTTTGCCATCGCCATTGAAGGAGCTATCGTTGTCACCATCCCCATCATTGAAGCCGGCTCCAACCCTATCCACGCGCCATTCCGCCATCGCCATTATTCGACATCGCCTCCTACAATGTCACCTTCACGGTCTCTTCAACACCGTTCAAAACCATCCCGTCGATGACACCCGCTCCACCGACCACATCGCCATCGCCATCTAGCTAAGATTTGTTCAAGCATTAACCGCTTCAACATTACATATATTTGGAATATTTTAGTTTGCCTCCTCTAGATCCAGACCTCCTGCCAAGTTTCTCTCTAATCAAAATCCACCATCATCCGCAACATGATAAGAAACTAATTTCTCTCCCTCGCGACTCATCGATACTAAAAGATCTCAACAAACACTTGCTATTGCGGCTAGCATGGGAGCCTTGGCCATGCTTTTGGTTATCTTAGTATTTGTTTCAGAAGTCTTTTGCCTTCTTGAATTAGATGAGAAAAAGTTTTCTATATTTTTCTTAAAGTCTGCTATTAGGTGAATTAGTTTAATAGGATATCATTAGTTTTGTAATGTCTCTTTTTTTTTTGAAATAAAGGTTATAGATTAATGCAAAACATTCATCTTCATTTTATTCAAATTTTTGTGTGATCCTGATGGTATTGGATGAAACAAAAGTACAAATCTATAAATAACCTACAATTATATAACCGACACCGCCTATCACCATTGTCCAAATAGTAAAGGGTTAATTGTCAATATATCAACTAAAAGTGGGTTATTTTTAACTTGGATTTGTTTAGAGATTTGGATCCTCCCCATTACAAAAAGTAGTGGAGGGACGACTACTTTTGATCACAATGATTATTTTATGTCATTTATTCTAAATCACTCATCATATCCCCATGTATTGCACTCATTTCTAATTTTCACTCAAAGAAAAATCATAACCATCCACTAGAAAATCAATGGTTGTGATGATGTTGATTGAGCTACATAGCATCTAGTGGTGTCACATGACACCATTGAATTGCCTACTTATATACATTTTACTTACTTTTCATGCATTTACTACTTAAGATACCATAAGAATTAGGGTAGGACACCACTACGCATAATGCTAAGGATTGCCTACTTTAATGAACTCATAAGTTATATGGTGAGACTAACAAAATCCTAGCTCCCACCTGATGATATAGTGGTCCCACCACTACTTTTATGTATGGAGAGGATCAGAATCATTTGTTTAGAGTGGTGGTGTTAGTTGATGGGTTTTGTAATGAGGTTTTGAGTTTGAAACTTAGAAGGTATGTTTTTGGATGTTAACAAGAACCGCTCATCTGCATATAAAAAAGTTTGGTTGTATAACTATTGTGTATTTATCATGAGAGAGTGTGTGTATAAGAGAAAAAGGTTACTAAGATGCCACTTGTAGATTCAATCTAAAATGCACCTATTGATGCATAGATTAGACTATTGTAATGGATGATCCGCCATTCATAATGATCTAAATTTATCAAAACATCTATAAAAGGAAAATTGAATTGAAAACATAAACTCTATTTCCCAATAGTGGAAGAAACATACATGGTTTGTAGCTTATTTTAAAGACATTTACAAGGACGAGAAATATAAACAGACATGAAACCAGGAGAATGATATGGAGAGAGAGAGAGAGAACTAATGTAATGACATGGTTGTGTTTATAAGTGTGGGCTTTTGTCACATGACAAATCTTCATTCTATATTCTTTTTTCCGAGTCAACACATCACTGCTTCTACAGTCTGGTCTATACATATGTTTAGGCGAAGCCCTAACAACATCTTCAAGTTTTAATCCTAAAATTCCCAAATTCACTTTGTACATACAACTTGATCAAAGATCAAATAGACATTAACCCTATTAGATGTGTCCCTCTAACAAGGATCATGATCATCACAGAGACTTTGGCAGCAATGCTCTCAGCATGAGACTCCAGCCAACTGACTAGTGTCATATAACCTGACTATGGTTTTATGTATGTATTATTTTTACGGTCATTTTTAAATTCCCATCTCTTAGCACCCTATATTCTTTATGTATGGGAGGTTTTGATGGAGGGATGGAGGATTGCTATAGGTGATGAGATCAAGGGTGGAAACAGGTGTTTTGGAGGTAAGTTCCTCCTCTTACCTTGTGCCTCTCAAGCTTTGAAACACATAGCTCTGCAATCATCTCACGACATTTACCAACCTACTCTATTGAGTTTATTTGATGGATGCATTGGGACAGTTTTTATTTGCATCGGCAACTTGATAACTACAAGGTAAAACATTGAATCACCAAACAGAATTAGTATTACAATGCAGCAGCTCTTTTTACTTTTTTCAGCTCTTAACATCTGTCCCCTTTATATTCCTTCTTTCTGTCATCAACTGTAGTTATTGATATGTTTGTGAACTTGGGGAAAAGAGAGACAAATACCCTACCCTAATCTTATTATAGTATCGCAATACTTTACATAGAAGTCCCTACTACAATATATAGTGGTGTGATATATATATATATATATATATATATATATATATATATATATATATATATATATATATATATATATATAGTGTAGTTATGAACTTAGTTCATAATGAATAGTGGTGCACCAACTATCCACTATCTTGCCTTGAGATTTGTGATGCACAAATCTCAAAGTGGCCTTTATATCTTTCACGGATCCCAAAGCAAGATGAGTGGTTAGAAAGTTGCACCACTATTCATTATAAACTTAAGTTCATAGGAGCCTTGCTCTATATATATATATATATATAGTGGTGTGATATATATATATGTGTGTGTGTGTGTGTGTGTGTGTGTATATATATATATATATATATATATATATATATATATATATATATATATATATATATATATATATATATATATATATATATATATATATATATATATATATGTTCACCTAAGACTCCTATGAAATTGAATCTATCATCTATACATAATTAGAAAATTCTAACTATAGTCAAATATTTAGTAATCCTAATCAAATCATATTTATTCAGAATTAAAAATTTCAATAATATAGTTCTCTTTAATTATCCACAATTAAAAAATCTAACAATCATATTTTAAAAGATAAATTTTACTAAACCTCCAATAAGTTTAATCGTTAGGCACTAAGCCTACAAAAGTTTTGAAACTCCTGTTAAGTTTGGAGAAAGCCACTAAAATATTTTGATTTTTGCACTTAACCCCTAAGGGCATTACCCCATAATTTTACACTAACTAACATTATCCTTCAAGGCTAGTATATAATATACCTCTCAAATCATTCCTTTTGCATATTAACCCATAAAATTACAAAACATTATTAAAAAAATGCAAGAATACAAATAGCTCTTTGAAAAATAACAAATAACCCCTAAAACCTAAATATTACAAATAACCCCTTTGAATTCTAAAATTATAGAATCTCCTGAAAAATCTAAAAATTACAAACCACCCCTTTAAATTCTAAAAATATAGATAACCCCTTGAAAACTCTAAAACTACAAATAGACCTATGAGAATCATGAAAATTACCAACAATCCCCTGAAAAATCTAAAATTGCAAAGAGGCCTCTGAAAAGTCAAAAAAATTGCAAGCAGACCCTAAAAATTTGAAAATTACAAACAACTACTAAAAAATCAAATTACTAGCTCCCTGCAAAAACTGAACATTACAAAAAACCCCTTTTAAAATTCAAAAATTAGAAACAACCTCCTAAAAAAATATGAAAATTACATATAGAGCCTTGAACATACTTCTACCAAAATTTATTGGCGTTAAGTTAGAAAACCAAAAAACTTTTTGGGTGTTTTTAAAAAAATTTATTGGGGGTATTTTGGCCATTTGACCACACATGAACTAACGATGTTAATTTGGGGGGTTTAGTGTCAAACACCCAAACTTATTAGGGGTTTAGTGAAATTTACATATATTTCAATTTTTATAGAGAGGGTACATATTAGTGGTTACACATGAAGGGACCTTATATCTATGAAGAATATATTAGTGGTTATTATTGTTATAAGATGCCTTATTTGTTAAATTAAGATGAGAACAAAAATCCTAAATGGACAAGAGAATCAAGTAAAATACATCATAAATAAGTAAAACTTGAATCGCTATTTACTAAGTGGAAGAACAAATTGAACTACACAAGAAGGGAAGAGATGAAAAAATGGTTTATATTCCCTTTATATATAAAAGAGATTTGTGATTTATTCTTAGCTTTATATCTCTAAAAAGCGTCACATGTCCCCCTAATTTTGAATTTGTAAATTTCAAATAAAACCTGTCGACACACTTATTCAGTGAGATAGTGTTTTCTTTTATTTTAATTTCCTTTTTTTAATTTTGGAATATTACAAGAAAGATGAATATTATAAAGGAGAATTTGTGGTTAAGTCATCTTATTTGAATTTCTAAATTTGAAATAAAAAATATCCACACTCTTATTATTTTGTATTTCCTTTATAAGAAAAAAGCTCGAGCAAGTTATCTACTTCTAAAGCAAGAGAAACAGTCCAAACCAAAGAAACAAACCCATTCGAGCACGACATAATGTTTTGTGAAGGAATCCTCTAGGTTCTAGGAGAGAGGGTGCTTATGCAAGGGGAAGCAGTCTTACGTAGTAATCCGTGAAGGTTGGGTTCTCCATGGTCTATTTATCAACCAACATGAAATTTACTCTAAACCATCAGAGAAAAAGAACAATCAATCAATCAATCTAATAATCTCGCTTCAAACAATTCTCCCCTGATATTCTTCGGGTTTCTTTCCTGCTAATCCTCCTCTCAATTGGAAGTACCTCTAGTTTTTCAATATTTGATGACTTATTAAAGAAAAGCCACCACACCCATCATGCCCGCCGCCACCACAACCACCACCATCATCACAATACCAATCCACGCTGGAGGTTGTCACCAACTCAGTCACCGTTCGTCACACCAACCCCGACCAAACTACTCCATCCCAGTCATCCTTGTCATTGCTAGTGGAAGCGCCATCATTGACTCCATCCTCATCGCCGTCGCCAGTGCCATCACCATCGTCACACCATCCCCTTCGTAGACGTTGCATCCCACTCCATCACCATCAAATTGCCATCTTCGTCATCAATGCCACCTCCAACTCCACCGCCATCGTCATCCCAATTGTTGAAGCCACCTCCCACTCCTTCGCCTTTGCCATCGCCATTGAAGGAGCTATCGTTGTCACCATCCCCATCATTGAAGCCAGCTCCAACCCTATCCCCGTCTAATGCGCCATCGCTGTCGTCATTGTCGACACTGCCTCCTACAATGTCACCTTCGACGGTGCCATCTCCTTCAACACTGGTTCAAAACCATCCCCGTCGATGACACCTGCTCCACCGGCCACATCGCCATCGCCATCTAAGAAGCCAGTACTTCAAGTCACAGTTAACAACTGCTTCAACATTACATATATTTGGAATATTTTAGTTTTGCCTCCGGTTCTAGATCCAGCACCTCCTGCTCAAGTTTCTGTCTCTAATCAAAATCCACCATCATCGTCGGGCAACAACATGCGCACAGAAACTAATTTCTCCTCCCATGCGACTACTGATACTAAAAAGATCTCAACAGAAACACTTGCTATTGCAGCTAGCATGGGAGCCTTGGCCATGCTTTTGGTTATCTTAGTATTGTTTGTCATTGAAGTCTTTTGCTTTCTTCTTTTGAATTAGATTTAGCGAGAACAAGTTTTTTATATTTTTCTTAAAGTCTGCTATTAGGTGAATTAGTTTAATAGGATATCATTTAGTTTGTAATGTCTCTTTTTTGCTTTTTGAAATAAAGGTTATAGATTAATGCAAAACATTCATCTTCATTTTATTCAAATTTTTGTGTGATCCTGATGGTATTGGATGAAACAAAAGTACAAATACTAATCTATATAAATAACTACAATGAAGATACGTATATGTCTGACACCGACCATTGTACTGTTAGTCATGAAATAGTAAAGGGTTAATTGTCAATATATCAACTAAAAGTGGGTTATTGGGGTTTTTAACTTGGATTTGTTTAGAGATTTGGATCCTCCCCATTACAAAAAAGTAGTGGAGGGACGACTACTTTTGATCACAATCGTTGATTATTTAGTGTGTCATTTATTCTAAATCTAACACTCATCATATCCCCATGTATTGCACTCATTTCTAATTTTCACTCAAAGAAAAATCATAACCATCCACTAGAAAATCAATGGTTGTGATGATGCAGTGATTGAGCTACATAGCATCTAGTGGTGTCACATGACACCATTGAATTGCCTACTTATATACATTTTTACTTACTTTTCATGCATTTACTACTTAAGATACCATAAGAATTAGGGTAGGACACCACTACGGAGCATAATGCTAAGGATTGCCTACTTTAATGAACTCATAAGTTATATGGTGAGATGACTAGGACAAAATCCTAGCTCCACAACTGTGATGATATAGTGGTCCCACCACTACTTTTATGTAGTGGAGAGGATCAGAATCATTTGTTTAGAGTGGTGGTGTTAGTTGATGGGTTTTGTAATGAGGTTTTGAGTTTGAAACTTAGAAGGTATGTTTTTGGATGTTAACAAGTAAAATTTGGTACGCTCATCGTTGCATATAAAAATTGAAAGTTTGGTTGTATAACTATTGTGTATTTATCATGAGAGAGAGAGTGTGTGTATAAGAGAAAAAGGTTACTAAGATGCACTGTAGATTCAATCTAAAATGCACCTATTGATGCATAGATTAGACTATTGTAATGGATGATCCGCTCCATTCATAATGATCTAAATTTATCAAAACATCTATAAAATAAAAATCATGATACTTCTAACAAATATTTTTCATTGTCTCTTGAGATGTATTGTTGTAAAATCACTAATTTTACAATCACTTAATGCATGAGTAACTATAATCCAATATGCCTAATTTTTATATACCATCAAAAATATATAGATCGTGAATCAAATAAATTGATTGCATATAACGTAGCTTTGAAGGTGCATCCTAAGATTTAATCAAGTGTCGCCTTAGGAACCTTTTTCCCATATATATAGAGTAAAGTTAGAATAAACTTTAGGAACACTTGTCCACTAATTTTTCAACCTTTGATTTTTCTTTGAGATTCATGTTATATACCGGACTATCTTTGAGATATGTGCATTGATTTGTATCACATGCTAGTACAAACCCAATAAAATTAATGGATGTGGTGGATAACAAACTCCTATCCACTTAAGATTGCAAGAACTTTACTCCAACGTGAAAAAAGCGCTCATGGAAAGCGTTTTGATGCGCACTTCAGCGTTGCTGAGCCTCGAAGCCACTCAGAAGCGATATGCCTCTGAAGCGATGCTTCCTTTTGAAGTGTTCGCTTCGGATGGGAAGCGCCAAATCGACTCCATGATCGTTTTGGAGCACGAAATTCATAAGGGCAAAGAGAAGGAAAGTATGTTAAGAATTACCCGATTTCTAATAGAATTCCTATTAGGAGTCAACATCAAATTCCATTGAGATCCAACTTTCTACTCTATATAAACCCTCAAATCATCTCTAACCTCAACCTCGTGATTGAAATAAGGAAGCTCGCAGAAGGAAGATCGACCATAGAAGAAAATCATCATGGCTTCAAGCAAGTAAGTTTTTTTTTTTTTTTTTTCTTTGTCAGCCTTCTCGCTCTGAAGAGAGTTCTATTTCCTCTCTATATTCCCCTTTCATTCTTTTCTTTTTCTCTTGAAGAGTCTTTTTACTTTTGAAAGACTCATCTTTCTAGGTTTTTTACTTAGCTATACAATGCATGTGAATTTATCCCATTTTTGTTACTTAATGTACATGTGACTTTATCCCATTCCAAATTAAACAATAAGTATTTTCACCTCTTCCAAAGTTTAATAAATAACTTCACCTCTTCCAAGAGAGAATTGAAGTCTTCCAACTCTTTTCCAAGACATTTACCATATGCATGTGAACTTGTCTTTTCTAAAACGTTTGACTTCTTATACCTCTTTCAATGATTATATTATTGAAACTCTTTCTTCTTAATTTATTATTTTCATATTACCATCTCATTTACTATAAATCATGCAAAAGCTATATTTTATTATATTTAATACTGAATCATAATTTTTAAAATAAACATACTTAGTTAGTTAAATAAAAATAACTAATACTTGCATATTTATATATAGATTGTAGTCTCTTTATTGTGTTTATAAGTTTTAATTGCAAATTACTTTATTCATGTTATTTAATTTTTAGGGTTGGTAAAGATTTTGCTTGGAAACATGTTAAAGAATATACTGTAATGAGGAACGACTAAGAAATTACCTTGATTGCAAGTACTGTGACTTCACTTGCAAAAGAGGTATCAATCGTCTTAAACATCATTTGGCCTTCTCACAAGGGAATCCAACCATGTCCTAAAGCTCCTCCGGATGCGAAGAGCATCAAAAGCTTTAACGATCAAAGATTTGAGAGAGAAGACCACTTATTAGTATCAGAACATTGAGCATCGTAAGAATTCTCAAGATCAAGGAGACTCCATTTCTAAACCGCCTCTAGATCGAGAGGCCTAATGGATCGCTTTGTCTCATCGAAGTTAGGTAAGCAACGCTAATTACAAAACAGGAGCAAAGAAAACACGATGTCGAAAGGTTTGAAGGTTCTTATGTGATAATGGTTGCCTTTTAATGTGGCAAAACATCCATATTTTACGAGATGCGCACAAATATCCAATTTGGGGGACTTTAAGCTCCTACACCTTATGAGTGAGAACATGGATTTGGAAAGAAGTGGCATACGTTGAAGATTTTGTTAAAGAGCACAAGAAATCTTGGGCTAAATATGAATGCATAATAATGTCGATGGATGGTCCATAAAAAGTAGAAATCCAATTAATTTTGTAGTGAATAGAAATGAGTACTACATTCTTCAATTCATGCATCGCATCCATAAAACACAAACTACAGTTTGTTATGATTCTACATTTTGACCTCGGGTTGCATATTCAGAAGACACTTCCACTAGTAGAGGTGTTGAGGGAGGTAGACTCTCAAACAAAACCCATGAGATTTATTTATAAGATGATGGATTCAAAGAGAAGATTGCATTTGCATGTGGCAATGACAAAAGGAAATATATGCGATATGTTGCATGGATACGGTCTTGGATGACACGAACACGGTGCAAATATGGGACACCTAAAAATTGTAAAACTTAGGATACGAGACACGGCTATATACATACATATTAAATTTATAATCTATGTAAGATTGATATTGTTTTTAATTCACATGTTATGAAAATAAAAATCCTTATACCTTTTATGCTTCTTTTAGTAGATTATAAATTGAAAAACCACTCGCTTTGAACTAGATACCCAAACAACCTTTTAAAATCATACTTATGAACTAGGCATGTGCTATAACAAACCTATTCCAAGTCTAACGAGTGCATAATTTTGAGATTATGTATACAATAATACGCTCAAGAAGTGTATCACGAGTTTTTAAACTAAAACATGTGTTATATATTGAGTACATGTCTAAATAAATGTTTATACGTATTCAAGAAGTGTCAAGGAGTCCGACACCGGACACGGATACGGAAAGTGTGGACACCGGATACGGCAACCTAGATGAAGTGTTCAGTAATCTAGAGTAAATTATATGATTTACATCATTAAGTATAATCTACATATGATTAATATATTCTTTGAAAAAATTATGCTAGGGAAAGGAAAGGAATTTTAAATCATTGATGACGATGATGATCGACATTGAAGAAAATGATGAAGTCAACGATGAATTGATGAACTTATTGGATTTGACATGCATCTAAGAGGTGACTAATTGTTTTAGATTGTCATATCGTGGATTTGATGAATTTCTAAGTATTTTAAGAGTTTGAATGTTAAAAACTGTTACTGATTATTAGCTTTGAAATTTAAATATATGCCTTTTATCTTAATAGTTTAGAAGTGAAATGTTGCTTATATCTTTCTTGTTTTAGAAGAGCGTGTGTGATATATATATATATATATATATATATATATATATATATATATATATATATATATATATATATATATATTAAAATATAAATAACGGAAGCTTATGCTTCAAACTTTAAAACATAACACTTCGCTTCACATGAGGGTCAACGCTGCCTAGCGCTCCGCTTTTTAAACATTGGTTTACTTCCCTTATATATATATATATATATATATATATATATATATATATACACACACACACGCACGCCAAGATGCAATAAGAGTTTAAAGGTGCCATCTTAGATTCAATCTAAGGTGGCACCTCTTAATCCATGCATTAAACTATTCTAATGGATAATCCATTCCATCATGATCTAAATATCATAATTTTTTGTTTGTATACCATAGAAAATATATAGATTGATGAAAAGAGTGGATCAAGTAAATTGATTGCATATTGTTAGATATATTATATTGAGATATTAGTAGATATTATGATATATTGTTGAGATATTGTGAGATGTGATTAGATATGATTTTATCTCATACTTATTTTATAATATCCTCCTAATCTCTATTTAAGAGAGGGTAAGATTAGATAAATAAAAATTGTCTTTTCTATTTCTCTACATGTTAATAGAGCCAACCGATCCAGCAACTTCTCCCATCTTTTTAGATCTCACACCGTTGAGGGTTTGGCATGGCCTTCATGCTCCCCTCGGCTGCTACAATAACATCTTTGGAGGGTTCATGATCCTGATATCTTTATCATTTGTTTACTAAATCTTTGTTGAATCTCATTAAAAAATCTATTTCACCTCACATCATCGCTTATCACTCTTCGTCATTTTTCATGGTTAGATGCAAAACCGTAGTTGATTTCAACGTTGCTCAACAGTGGTGACTTCTAGGATCTCTATCTACAACGCCTAGGATTTCTCTCTACGCCAACCTTTAGGGTTTCTCTCTATGGTTGACCTATCTAGGGTTGCTACTAGTTGACTCGCCAGAGTTATTCTCCCGCCCACCTAAGATTTCTACTAGCTAACCCATATTTCTAGTGGTCAACCAGGATTTCTTCTAGTGGCTTACCCGCCTAGAATTTCTTCCGGTTATGACTATAATTTTTGATTGCTACGTGTACAAGTATTCGACAAAGATACATTACCGAAGCTCTTGCAACTAGGCATTTTATTTCCATCCGTCAAGCCGGACATATATAGTATTATGCTCTAGCTTGAGAGGGCATTTTAGTTTTGCCTCCGGTTCTAGATCCGGCACCTCCTGCTCAAGTTTCTCGCCTCTAATCAAAATCCACCATCATCGTCGGGCAACAACATGCGCCGCGAAACTAATTTCTCCTCCCATGCGACTCATCGATACTAAAAGATCTCAACGAAACACTTGCTATTGCGGCTAGCATGGGAGCCTGGCCATGCTTTTGGTTATCTTAGTATTGTTTGTCATTGAAGTCTTTTGCTTTCTTCTTTTGAATTAGATTAGATTAAATAAGTGAGAACAAGTTTTCTATATTTTTCTTAAAGTCTGCTATTAGGTGAATTAGTTTAATAGGATATCATTAGTTTTGTAATGTCTTTTTTGCTTTTTGAAATAAAGGTTATAGATTAATGCAAAACATTCATCTTCATTTTATTCAAATTTTTGTGTGATCCTGATGGTATTGGATGAAACAAAAGTACAAATACTAATCTATATAAATAACTACAATGAAGATCATTATATGTCGACACCGACCATTGTCTTGTTAGTCATGAAATAGTAAAGGGTTAATTGTCAATATATCAACTAAAAGTGGGTTATTGGGGTTTTTAACTTGGATTTGTTTAGAGATTTGGATCCTCCCCATTACAAAAAAGTAGTGGAGGGACGACTACTTTTGATCACAATCGTTGATTATTTAGTGTGTCATTTATTCTAAATCTAACACTCACCATATCCCCATGTATTGCACTCATTTCTAATTTTCACTCAAAGAAAAATCATAACCATCCACTAGAAAATCAATGGTTGTGATGATGCAGTGATTGAGCTACATAGCATCTAGTGGTGTCACATGACACCATTGAATTGCCTACTTATATACTTTTTTACTTACTTTTCATGCATTTACTACTTAAGATACCATAAGAATTAGGGTAGGACATCACTACGGAGCATAATGCTAAGGATTGCCTACTTTAATGAACTCATAAGTTATATGGTGACACGACTAGGACAAAATCCTGGCTCCACAACTGTGATGATGTAGTGGTCCCACCACTACTTTTATGTAGTGGAGAGGATCAGAATCATTTGTTTAGAGTGGTGGTGTTAGTTGATGGGTTTTTTTTATGAGGTTTTTGAGTTTGAAACTTAGAAGGTATTTTTTTTGGATGTTAACAAGTAAAATTTGGCTGCTCATCGTTGCATATAAAAATTGAAAGTTTGGTTGTATAAGAACTATTGTGTATTTATCATGAGAGAGAGAGAGTGTGTGTATAAGAGAAAAAGGTTACTAAGATGTCACCGTAGATTCAATCTAAAATGCACCTATTGATGCATAGATTAGACTATTGTAATGGATGATCCGCTCCATTCATAATGAACTAAATTTATCAAAACATCTATAAAATAAAAATCATGACATTTTCATACTTCTAACAAATATTTTTCATTGTCTCTTGAGATGTATTGTTGTAAAATCACTAATTTTACAATCACTTAATGCATGAGTAACTATAATCCAATATGCCTAATTTTTTGCTTATATACCATCCAAAATATATAGATCGAGTGAATCAAATAAATTGATTGCATATAACGTAGCTTTGAAGGTGCATCCTAAGATTTAATCTGAAGTGTCGCCTTAGGAACCTTTTTCCCATATATATAGAGTAAAGTTAGAATAAACTTTAGGAACACTTGTCCACTAATTTTTTCAACCTTTGATTTTTCTTTGAGATTCATGTTATATACCAGACTATCTTTGAGATATGTGCATTGATTTGTATCACATGCTAGTACAAATCCCAAAATAAAATTAATGGATGAAAAAGTTGGTGGATAACAAACTCCTATCCACTTAAGATTGCAAGAACTTTACTCCAACGTGAAAAAAGCGCTCATGGAAAGCGTTTTGATGCGCACTTCAGCGCGTTGAGCCTGATTTCCTCTCCAAGGCGCACTCTAGAAGCGTATATGCCTCTGAAGCGCATGCTTCTCCTTTTGAAGTGTTCGCTTCAGATGGGAAGCGCTCAAATCGTACTCCATGATCGTTTTGGAGCACAGAAATTCATAAGGGCAAAGAGAAGGAAAGTAGGAAAATAATGTTAAGAATTACCCGATTTCTAATAGAATTCCTATTAGGAGTCAACATCAAATTCCATTGAGATCCAACTTCTCTACTCTATATAAACCCTCAAATCATCTCCGGAACCTCAACCTCAGTAGTTGAAATAAGGAAGCTCGCAGAAGGAAGATCGACCATAGAAGAAAATCATCATGGTGGCTTCAAGCAAGTAAGTTTTTTCCTGATTTTTCTTTTCTTTTGCTGCTGCGTTCTCTCTGCTCTCTTGAAGAGAGTTCTATTTCCTCTCTATATTCCCCGTCCTTTCATTCTTTTCTTTTTCTCTTGAAGAGTCTTTTTACTTTTGAAAGACTCATCTTTCTAGGTTTTTCGTTACTTAGCTATACAATGCATGTGAATTTATCCCATTTTTTGTTACTTAGCTGTACAATGCATGTGACTTTATCCCATTCCAAATTAAACAATAAGTATTTTCACCTCTTCCAAAGTTTAATAAATAACTTCACCTCTTCAAGAGAGAATTGAAGTCTTCCAACTCTTTTCCAAGAGACATTTACCATATGCATGTGAACTTGTCTTTTCTAAAACGTTTTGACTTCTTATACCTCTTTCAATGATTATATTATTGAAACTCTTTCTATTTTCTTAATTTATTATTTTCATATTACCATCTCATTTACTATAAATCATGCAAAAGCTATATTTTATTATATTTAATATCTGAATCATAATTTTAAAATAAACATACTTAGTTAGTTAAATAAAAATAACTAATACTTGCATATTTAATATATAGATTGTAGTCTTTATTGTGTTTATAAGTTTTAATTGCAAATTACTTTATTCATGTTATTTAATTTTTAGGGTTGGTAAAGATTTTGCTTGGAAACATGTTAAAGAATATACGGGTAATGAGGAACGACTAAGAAATTACCTTGATTGCAAGTACTATGACTTCACTTGCAAAAGAGGTATCAATCGTCTTAAACATCATTTGGCCGGTTCTCACAAGGGAATCCAACCATGTCCTAAAGCTCCTCCAGATGTAGCAGAAGAGCATCAAAAGCTTTAACTGATTTCAAAGATTTGAAAGAGAAGAAGACTGATTGGTTCGTAGCATTGGAACAGTCGATATCGTAATTCTCAAGATCAAGGAGACTCCATTTCTAAACCGCCCCTAGATCGAGAGGCCTAATGGATCAGTTTGTCTCATCAGAAGTTAGGTAAGCAACGTTAATTACAAAACAGAAGGAGCAAAGAAAACACGTATGTCGAGCAGTCGGAAGGTTCTTATGTGATAATGGTTGCCTTTTAATGTGGCAAACAGTCCATATTTTTACGAGATGTGCAGACAAATATCCAATTTGGCCCGGGCTTTAAGCTCCTACACCTTATGAGCTGAGAACATGGATTTGGAAAGAAGTGGCATACGTTGAAGATTTTGTTAAAGAGCACAAGAAATCTTGGGCTAAATATGAATGCATAATAATGTCTGATGGATGGTCCGATTAAAAAAGTAGAAATCCAATTAATTTTGTAGTGAATAGTCACGTAGGTACTACATTCTTCAATTCATGCATCCGCATCCATAAAAACACAAACTACAGTTTGTTATGATTCTACATTTTGACCTCGGGTTGCATATTCTGTGAAGACGACACTTCCACTAGTAGAGGTGTTGAGGGAGGTAGACTCTGAAACGAAACCGGCTATGAGATTTATTTATAAGATGATGGATTCAGCTAAAGAGAAGATTGCATTTGCATGTGGCAATGACAAAAGGAAATATATGCAGATATGTTGCATGGATACGGGTGCTGGTGCGGACACGAACACGGTGCAAATATGGGACACGAAAAAATTGTAAAACTTAGGATACAGAGACACGGCTATATACATACATATTAAATTTATAATCTATGTAAGATTGATATTGTTTTTAATTCACATGTTATGAAAATAAAAATCCTTATACCTTTTTATGCTTCTTTTATTGAGTAGATTATAAATTGAAAAACCACTCGCTTTGAACTAGATACCCAAACAACCTTTAAAATCATACTTATGAACTAGGCATGTGCTATAACAAACCTATTCCAAGTCTAACGAGTGCATAATTTTGAGATTATGTATACAATAATACGTTCAAGAAGTGTATCACGAGTTTTTTAAACTAAAACATGTGTTATATATTGAGTACATGTCTAAATAAATGTTTATACGTATTCAAGAAGTGTCCAAGGAGCGTCCGACAGGGACACGGATACGGAAAGTGTTGGACACGGATACGGCAACCTAGATGAAGTGTTCAGGTAATCTAGAGTAAATTATATGATTTACATCATTAAGTATAATCTACATATGATTAATATATTCTTTGAAAAAAATTATGCTAGGGAAAGGAAAGGAATTTTAAATCATTGATGACGATGATGATGCCGACATTGAAGAAAATGATGAAGTCAACGATGAATTGATGAACTTATTGGATTTGGCGACAGACGAAGAGGTGACTAATTGTTTTAGATTGTCATATCGTGGATTTGATGAATTTCTAAGTATTTTAAGAGTTTGAATGTTAAAAACTGTTACTGATTATTAGCTTTGAAATTTAAATATATGCCTTTTATCTTAATAGTTTAGAAGTGAAATGTTGCTTATATCTTTCTTGTTTTAGAAGACATAAGCGTGTGATATATATATATATATATATATATATATATATATATATATATATATATATATATATATATATATATATATATATATATATATATTAAAATATAAATAACGGAAGCTTATGCTTCAAACTTTAAAACATAACACTTCGCTTCACATGAGGGTCAGCGCTTAGCCTAAGCTTCCGCTTTTAAACATTGGTTTACTTCCGTGTTTATATATATATATATATATATATATATATATATATATATATACACACACACACTGCCTTGGCAGCATACGCACAAAGGTTTCAAAGGTGCCATCTTAGATTCAATCTAAGGTGGCACCTCTTAATCCATGCATTAAACTATTCTAATGGATAATCCACTCCATTCATCATGATCTAAATATCATAATTTTTTGTTTGTATACCATAGAAAATATATAGATTGATGAAAAGAGTGGATCAAGTAAATTGATTGCATATTGTTAGATATTATTGGTATTGAGATATTAGTAGATATTATGAGATATTGTGAGATGTGATTAGATATGATTTTATCTCATACTTATTTTATAATATCCTCCTAATCTCTATTTAAGAGAGGGTAAGATTAGATAAATAAAAAATTGTCTTTTCTATTTCTCTACATGTTAATAGAGCCAACCGATCCGAGCAACTTCTCCCATCTTTTTAGATCTCGACACCGTTGAGGGGTTTTGCATGGCCTTCATGCTCCCCTCGGCGGCTACAATAACATCTTTGGAGGGTTCATGATCGTGATATCTTTATCATTTGTTTACTAAATCTTTGTTGAATCTCAATTAAAAAATCTACTCTCACCTTACTGCTCATCATGAACAGTATCACTCTTCGTCATTTTTCGATGGTTAGATGCAAAAATCCGTAGTTGATTTCAACGTTGCTTCAACAGGCTGACCCGCCTAGGATCTCTATCTACAGGCTGACCCGTCTAGGATTTCTCTCTACTGGCCAACTCGCTTAGGGTTTCTCTCTATTGGTTGACCTATCTAGGGTTGCTACTAGTTGACTCGCCCAGAGTTATTCTCTATTGGCTGACCCGCCTAAGATTTCTACTAGCTAACCCGCTTAATATTTCTAGTGGCTGACCCTCCTAGGATTTCTTCTAGTGGCTTACCCGCCTAGAATTTCTTCTGGTTATGACTATAATTTTTTGATTGCTAACGTGTACAAGTATTCTGGACAAAGATACATTACCGAAGCTCTTGCAACTAGGCATTTTATTTCCATCTGTCACAAGCTGGACATATATAGTATTATGCTCTAGCTTGAGAGGGCATGTTAGATATTT
>CM022703.1:80177951-80293584 GCA_012295165.1 Asparagus setaceus
CATTCTTAACAATTGCTTGTCGAGGGCTCATGGAATTAAACAACCATGCAGCTTAATTGCATTTTTATAGTGAGAACATATACTGGAAATTTATCTGCACAGCACAATGATGATCTTCAATTCAAAGCACACTGCCAAATCTATTTTGGTTTTACCCTGGCTATACCAATACTATTGGCACAGCTGAGTAAAAACTCTTCATACTCCAGCAAGTTACAAATCTACATTTCCATCTTCCATTTGCTTGTGCACCCTAATCGATTTTTTTGGAGT
Source organism: Asparagus setaceus (assembly GCA_012295165.1). Taxonomy (NCBI): domain Eukaryota; kingdom Viridiplantae; phylum Streptophyta; class Magnoliopsida; order Asparagales; family Asparagaceae; genus Asparagus; species Asparagus setaceus. The sequence goes on from CM022703.1 coordinate 80,178,225, forward strand.
TAGTCCCAATGATGGCCTCCTTTAAATTAGAAAAAACGCCCAATTTCTTTTTTATCACTCTCATACCTGTTGAGAGTTATTTCTTTATGTTAGATAGGAATAGACCCCTTTTGTTTAGTCCCACATCGGATAGAGTAGAAGAATGAGACCACTCCTCTTGTATATATAGATCCCAATACTAATGAATAAAATTGCACCTTTCTCTTGATTTGCCCTGTTTCTAACATGGTATCAGATCCTTCAAAACCCTAGCCGCTAAAAAAAACCGCTACTGTTCACCGCCGAGCATTGTTCAAGCCGCCGAGCACTGTTCATCAAGCCGCCTAGCAGTGTTCACCGTCGAGTAATCGCTTCACCGCCACGGACATCGTTTCACCGTCAGCCGCTTCGTCGCCTTCATCCTTTGGCGATTATTTCCTTCGTGAAATAATTCCCTCTGGACTTGACCCCTCTGGATCAAACCTTGCTTTGATCCTGAGAAGAGTGGTGATTTCGCTTGATCGATTTCACTCACTTTGGCGATTATTTCCTTCGTGAAATAATCCCTTTGATCCTGAAAAGAGTGGTAATTTCGCTTGATCGATTTTACTCACTTTGGCGATTATTTCCTTCGTAAAATAATCCCCTTAATCGTGTAGCCCCCCCTCGTATTGAGGAGATGAGATGAACGGGGGGGCAAGGTGGATGATGAGAAGAGGGTGATGTTTGGAGACGAGAAAAGTTGAAGGCCTGGTGTGAGATCTAGATTTGTGAGATCGTGTGAGGGAACCGAACACAAATTAGATCGATGGAGACCGGCACAAACCCGATGGCGGAACTCATCAAGAAGTTGAACCCGGAGGATGTTTTAACTATGATGCAGTTTATGAGGATGACAGCGGGAGAAGGCTCAACAAAGCCACCGCCCAAGAAGGTGGAGCTTTCACCTATCGACGTGAAGCTCGAAGGGCTAGTGACATATCTGAGTTGGTCGCGCCGGGTGAGATATACCCTTGCAGAGAAAAATCTGGAAGGCTATCTGATGGGGGAGAAGACTGAGCCGGTTGAGGGCTCAGCAGAAAGAGATGAGTGGAAGTCCACTCATATGTTGGTGTATATCTGGCTTCTCAATTCTGTAGTCCAGTCAATTGTAGCCAAGGTAGATGGCCTTGGGAAGGTGCAGGATGTCTGGGAGAAGCTGAGAAGGATCTATGATGGGGTGGGGAATAATCTGAGGGTATTCCAGATCGAAAAGAAGATCGGCGCTACAGTCCAGGGAGAGAGGAATGTACAAGAGTATGCCACTAACCGAGCGCTTGGGGGATCATGCATCACTTCGCCCCTAGCAAGTTGTAAGGAACCCGAAAGTAAGAGAGCGCCAGGCCTTTGCGGTAAGAGGACCATGATATTCCTCGAGGCTTGGCTCCTTCATTTGAGCAGAGGACGGCGATGCTACTAGCCCGTGACGAAGATTCCATCTCTCGAGGAGGCGCATTCGCCATAATACAGAAGAGATATATCAGCTACATGCCGACAAACTGGGGAGAAGTCAAGATCGGTGGTCTCAAACCCAGGTAATACTGGATTCAGAGGGGAGACTAGGCAAAGGCTTTTAATCAGTGGAGAGGTAGGACATCCGGAGGCGCTTGTGCTCTAAGCCATCCAAAGAGAGGAACTGGGTGGACTGGACAGCCGGAGTCGGCCGCGAGACGCATGAGGTGAAAGAGGAGGCCATCTGCTAATCCGTCGCGGGCGGAGGGAAGAAGCCGAGATGACTTTACCGAGGATTGAGCTCGGGCCGCTGAAAGGGAAAAGCCGTAGACGCGGTCCGAGGGTGCATCTACCGCTTCGAGGAGACTATGCCGCCACGCCGCGCCACACCCAAACAAAGGTATGAACGACACATGCCCTTGCATCCATGGTCGCCACTAGATCCACAGATGGATAATGAATTCGGAACATCGGACATGTAGCAGCAATGCCGGTGAGTTCTCGTCTTATACTCACGGTAGAGGCAAGAGTATCAGATTTGGATGGTACAGCACAGTACGTGGTCGGTAAGGCCTTGTTAATTATGCAGGTTTTGTAACACTATCTAATATTTTGCATGCTCCTTCATTTCTGTGCTTTGTTATCCATTAGTGTCATTATCCTTCAACTAAAATGTGTTGTTTTTCGATATTCCTAAGATCTTTCGGAGAAGGGGACGGGGTGAAGACTTGGGGTGGCACATGGTGTAGCGGCTGTGGAATCACGGGCCGAGTGAAGGGATGGACTCACGACATCTATGGTTGAGAGGGCGGGAGTAGGAGGCGAGGTGTCGCGCAAAGGATGAGTTGATGCTACATCATAAGCGGATGTGACATCCTTCATTTAGTATTACGGGTAAAATGTATCCAACCTTATTTGGAAAGCAAATCAACGAAGCTTGATTGTGATGCTTGTGAGTTTGAGAAACTTACTAGAAGCTCTTATGTCGGTTCGTTATTAGGAGTTTACGTAGTTTTGAGGTGATACATTCTGACGTATGGGGACCTTGTCCAATAAATTCTATAAGTGGATGCAAGTATTTTGTTATATTTATTGATTATTTTTCTAGAGTCACTTGGGTGTACCTGATAAAAAATAAGAATAATGTAGTTGATTGTTTTAAAGACTTTCATAGGCACATCCAGACACAGTATGATGCAGTGGTAAAGGTGTTGAGGTCAGATAATGAGATAGAGTACACCAACAAAATATTTGGGGAGTATCTGTCAGCTCAAAGAATACAACACCAGACTACATGCACATATACCCCAGCTCAGAATGGGGTAGCAGAGAGGAAGAATAGACATCTCCTAGAAGTTGCTAGGAGTATGATGATGGCAATGAATGTCCCAAAAACGTTGTGGGGATAAGCAATTTTGACGGCTGCTCACTTAATCAATAGGATGTCTTCGAGTGTATTGAAATGGAAATCTCCGCGTGAAACACTGAAGGGAGACAACGGGGGGACCCTACCATTGAAGGTATTTGGCTGTGTGTGTTTTGTGAAGGACAATAGACCATCTGTTAGGAAACTGGACCCCAGGACTGTGAAGTGTATGTTCATGACATACTCTGGTACACAGAAAGGATATGTCTGTTGGAGCCCAGTAGAAAAAAGACTGTTTGTCAGCATGGATGTGCGGTTTCGAGAGCTCGAGCTATACTAAAGGGGGAGAATGGTGAGAGCTCAAGGGGTTCAATTCCAATTTCGGTCCCTTACTCAGAGGAGCAGGAGGATGAAGACGAAGGGGAGTAGGAGACAAGGGGTGCTAGGCGGCTTCGGGGAGAGTTTCCTCGCTCGGGGAGTGCATTATATCTGAAGGAGAGGGAAGCGATCAGAGAGGTGCGATTGTGAGAGGTGCCTACGGTGCGAGAGGCCTTTTACGGTGCGATGGTGCCTGCGATTCACCGAGTCCCTCGTCCTTCTGCTCGAACTCTTGAGAAATCTACACCATCCTTCACTTCAAGTGATATCATTTCTTCTCTTGCTACCCCTCTGCCCTTTGTTGGTAAGGACTACTACAGCATAATGGGTAATCCTCGACAAATATGGTTGAGATCTTGCTCAATTTATTTCCTATTCTAATATATCCCTTTACATAGAGCATTTATTGCATCATTAGATTACATTACTTATACTAACTGGCGGTACTAAAAGGACCCAAAGTGGAGGCGATCATGCGAGGCTAGGAGCTCTGAGAAGAACCACATGAGTTGGTGACAAGCCGTGAGGGAAAGAAGCGATGGGATGCAAATGGGTGTTCTTGTGAAGCGAGAATCGAAAAGCGGAGTTGAGCGCTACAAGGCACGGCCCGTGGCAAAAGGTGCAGACCGGACATCACGATATTATTCTGATGAGACTTTTGTACGATAGCGAAGATGAGCCTTGTTGAACAAGATCTCTCTGGCGACAAATAGTGGATGGAAACTACACCAACTAGGCGTGAAGAATGCTTTTCTTCATGGGGATCTAGTGGAGGTGTAAATGGAGATACAAAGGATTTGTACGAGACGAGGATGGGTAAAGTCACAGGTGAAGAAGTCTCTATATGGGCTAAAGCGGTCTCCACGAGCATGGTTTGAGCGGGTTCGGGAGGGCTATGGTTGGTATGGGATACAAGCGGATCAATCACAGGCTATCTGTACTCTTCGAAGAAGTGGGGCCACATCACTATGTTTGTAGTGTATGTAGATGACATGATCATCACAGGGGATGATGAGAAAGAGATTGCCCAGCTCAAGGTGAGATTGAGCAAAGAATTTGAAGTAAAGAATGCAGTTGACCGATACTTTCTTAGAATAGAGATAGCTTATGGGCGGGAGGGCATTATTCTCAGTATGCACTTGGATCTTCTTCGAGACGGGAATGTTAGGGTCAAATCTGCTACTACACCGTCGATCGAGGTTCAAGGCGATTCTTGAGGCGGAAACCAATGATCGTGAGAGATATAATTTGGTTGGTAGGTTGATCTATCGAGTCTACGTTCGGACATTTCATTTCGCGGTGGCGACATTTACCTTAGATTCAATCTAAGGAAGCACCTTCAAAATTACAATATACTCAACCAATTTACTTGATCAACTCCATTCATTTCGATTTATATATTTTGAATTGTATATAAAAAAATTAGCCATATTGGGTTATAGTTACTCATGCATCGAATGATTCTTTTACGACAATACAACTAAAAACAATGAAAAATGTGTTAGAAGTATTGAAACATCACGATTTTTATTTTATAGATGTTTTGAGACATTTAGATCATGATAAATGGAGCAAATCATCCATTAGAATAGTCTAATCCATGCATCAAGAGATGCATCCTTAGATTAAATCTAAGGAGAAACCTTCGAACACTTTATATGTATGTATATATATATATATGGAAAAGTGTTCCTAAGGTGGTACATTTACCTTAGATTCAATCTAAGGAAGCACCTTCAAAATTACAATATACTCAACCAATTTACTTGATCAACTCCATTCATTTCGATTTATATATTTTGAATTGTATATAAAAAAATTAGCCATATTGGGTTATAGTTACTCATGCATCGAATGATTCTTTTACGACAATACAACTAAAAACAATGAAAAATGTGTTAGAAGTATTGAAACATCACGATTTTTATTTTATAGATGTTTTGAGACATTTAGATCATGATAAATGGAGCAAATCATCCATTAGAATAGTCTAATCCATGCATCAAGAGATGCATCCTTAGATTAAATCTAAGGAGAAACCTTCGAACACTTTATATGTATGTATATATATATATATATATGTATGTATATATATATATATATGTATGTATATATATATATACACACACACACATATATATATATATATATATATATATATACACACACACACACACACACATATACATACATATATATATATATATATACACACACACACACACACATATATATATATATATATATATATATATATATATATATATATATATATATATATATATATATATATGTATGTATGTATGTATATATATATATGTGTGTGTGTATTTCATATCTAAATTTTAAGTACAAGAGTATTTGTTGAAATTCATTTTAGATTTTGTATCAAAAATTAATTTTATCAATAAATTAAAATATTATTTTGAGCAAAACTGATTTAATATGTAAATGTAGAATGTGTTGTATGGAATGCCTACTCCATACCTTTGATAAAAGGATCGATAAATAATTTTATGGCGAAACTTTTATGCTTCTAATTTATGATTTAGAATTTAAGAAATTCTAGAAAAGGGACAAAATTGAATGAAAACAAAGGAGGAAGAAACTATTACATATAAAGGGCATAATATGTAATTTTAAAACTAAATAAGATCGATTTTGCTACATAAGTCATTCATCTCATTATTTCAACTATTCAACAAGGAAATTTTATACTTACATCATAACTATATAAGTCAAATCTTGTGCAAAAATTCAAGAGGCTAAATATCAGAAAACCCCTAACTTTGGACAATATGGGATAACCCCCATAACTTTGAGAATATCAGAAAATCCCCTTAAGTTTAGGAATTATGAGAAAACCCTTTAAATTTGAGATTTTATCGAAAAATCCCTAATAGCTATTGGCAAATTCAAATTTAGAATACTAACATACCATATTATCGTGGTTATTTCTCTTTGGATATCTTAAGGTCTAAATTTGATATTTCTAAATTAACAAACTATTTACAAATTCAAAGATTGCTCATTGGTTCACTAAATCATTTGTAATACCCTTTTCACTTTGCATTTATGTATATACAGAAAAGTATCATTGTAATGTATACTTACGCCTACATATAAACATGAAATGAACATGCAAAACACGTGCACTATACTAGTATCTCTCACACACACACACACAAAACACGTTGGAACCTGTATATCATAGATGCCTAACTTGTTATAAATAGATTGAACTCGAGACTTCCAAGGTGGCTTAGTAAGTAGGCCATTAACCGCTAAACTGATTACACGTGCCTTGTCTCGATGATCTTCTTTTTAAATATCTTTCTCTAACTATATGACAATCAACCTCAACATGTTTCGTCCTTTCATGGAACAAAGCATTATATGCAATATGGATAGCTATTCTAATACCATGAGACGAGATTTGGTGAATTCGGGGACAAGAAGAGACTACAGTACTATTCTCCCTTGAACTTATTTATACTAATTACCTTCTACAATGTACATAAAAGATCCTACTGCAATATATATTATTAACTTAATATATACTTATAACAATTATGTTGTTATACAAGTAACTTTGTGTGTGCGCGCAATCGTGCATGTATGAGTGTCTCCAAGTGTGACTTTGTGTTGAATTCTCCTGATATTAAAGACAATTAAAAAGATGAAAGTAAATATGGGTGGAATTATCTTTATTCTTGCCCAAAAAGTAATATAAATTCATTAGAACTTACCTCAAATAGAGTTCTGAATGTTTGGAATCACTGTCCAGAATAACTGGTGCTTCAGAGTTTGCAGGAAGTAGCCCAATCCTATTAAGAAATTTCCGTATAAGTCTACCACGAGGTCCAACAGATGACAAAAAACCTTCATAACGTGGGATTGCCCTTTGTGCAGCAAGCCAAATAGGAAGGTCCTTATCTGGTGTCTGATCACCGTGCATTTGGTCGCCAGATGTGCTTTCATCAAATGGTAAAGTATTTTCTAATGAATATTGTTCCTTAAGCCAAAGCTTCACTTTTTCAATCCACTTCTCCAATTTTTGTCCCTCATTCGAGGTTTTCAAAGCCTGTTTAAAACAATAAAAAAATCCAAATCATAAAGGGTGATAATACTGGGCTTCTTAAAACAGGAGTTTGAAAACAAAATATAGTAATGCAACAGAAAATAACTAGTAGAGACAAAGAGGAAAGCACACAATATTTCATGAACTACTCTAGCGAAGGCTGATCCCGATGACAGCCAAAATTTTGCAAATAGAAAATCATTGTAGTGCATATTATGTATGTTATCTTACAGTGAACAGTATATCTCTATTTGCTTTCTTAATGCTAGAATTGGGTCCAAATACATCTGCAAAATATGAAATTACTGTTCATAATGAATCATTCTTAACAATTGCTTGTCGAGGGCTCATGGAATTAAACAACCATGCAGCTTAATTGCATTTTTATAGTGAGAACATATACTGGAAATTTATCTGCACAGCACAATGATGATCTTCAATTCAAAGCACACTGCCAAATCTATTTTGGTTTTACCCTGGCTATACCAATACTATTGGCACAGCTGAGTAAAAACTCATCATACTCCAGCAAGTTACAAATCTACATTTCCATCTTCCATTTGCTTGTGCACCCTAATCGATTTTTTTGGAGTTAGTCCCAATGATGGCCTCCTTTAAATTAGAAAAAACGCCCAATTTCTTTTTTATCACTCTCATACCAGACAACTCAAAAGGACCAGGCTAGGAATAGTTTGGACCTAAGTTGCATGAAAACGGGTATGGGTACCAGCATTAGCGGATTCATAGTGGGGGCAATGGGGTCAATTGCCCCCACTGACCCTCATGAAACCATATTTAATATTTAGTCTATGATTTTGCAATTACCCCACACTCTTTCAGCCTATTAAACCAAATCCTCATATCTTTGAAAATAAATGCTAAATGGGACAAACGCAACCCATTTACCCACTTTTCATTACTCTATCTCTAGATAGCCATTGTAATTTCTACCAAATTCTTCTGAATTCCCTCCGCTATCTTTTGTAATTGCGCCTTTGCTCTGTTGCAACGATTGTCAATCGATATGGTACGCTGGCATCAATTCCTCCTCCCAACCACAGACCCTCCTCCCACTGGACCGTTGCACCGCTCTTCATATCTAGGATTGAGCAAACTTCCTCACACACTATTGTTTACCGTAAAAATATGAAAATGCAGCAGGAACCATTGTAAATAATTTTAATATAACACTTTTATTGGCTATATTTTGTTTGTACATATAATGCAATGCATATTTGGTTTTGATGTCATAATATTTTAGGTATAAATATCACACACTAGTTATACTTATAGTCTTGCCCCCAGTGACTAAAGTTTCTGGATCCGCCCCTGGGTACCAATATGGGTGCGGATATGGGTATATATATATATAGCCTTGTCCCCGTACCCTACATTTTACAACTTTGCCATGTTCCATACCCATAGCCGCACCCATACTGGTACCCATACCCGTTTTCATGCAACTTAGGTCCAAACTATTCCTAGCCTAGTCCTTTTGAGTTGTCTGGTATGAGAGTGATAAAAAAAGAAATTGGGCGTTTTTTCTATTTAAAGGAGGCCATCATTGGGACTAACTCCAAAAAAATCGATTAGGGTGCACAAGCAAATGGAAGATGGAAATGTAGATTTGTAACTTGCTGGAGTATGATGAGTTTTGACATGAGATCATTATTATTTTTCAATTCAAGTGTTGCTAGAATTAAAATTCCTATCATGTCTTTAAGTTTCTTCTATTGTGTTGATTATTATAAATCGGAAGCTACTCATATTTGAACTAGACACACAAACGACCCTTTAAAATCACAAGTTTGAACTTTGTATGGGCTAAAACGACCCCAACCTATGTCTAACGAGTTTCAAGAAATATATGTGAGCATTGTGAAGTGTGAGATATACGTCCGAAGTGTTTGACAAGTGTTTTAGTTACATATATCATATAATTGAGCACCTGTCTGAATAAATGTATGCATATATCCAAGATGTGTCCTTGAAGTTTGGGTATGGATAAGTGATGGGTACGTGTTGGGTACGGGTACGGCTTCATGATAGAAGTACCTGGATAACATAGGTTTGGACCTTTTCATCTTCCTAGCTGTCTATAAGATGTGTGTTCCCGACATCTATTATCACCTTATAACGGACTAAATGGTATATGGTCTAATATCGAATAATATACTTTTTCGTTCTTTGTAAATATTGTGCTATAACTCTTGGCCCTTCCCTTGTTTCTTTAAGTTTTCAGGTAAAGCGATTAACAACAATGACTATATATGAAACTAACCTTCAACCTTGTCTGAAGAGTTTTGTCACAGGTAATCTGCATGGTCAATTATGTAATCACAAAGAATTTCTCCAGTCGTCTGTTCAAAAGAACCAGACTCTAGATTATATATATATATAATCTAGATTATATATATGTCTGTTCAAAAGAACCAGACTCTAGATTATATATATATATATATATATATATATATATATATATATATGACAAATAGTAAGTTCCTGACAGTAATATTAAATAGAACTTGATGAAATACTAGAGAATTGAAAGTCAAAGGACCTGGTTCAACCAGCTACCAATTGATTTCAATGGCCTTGACAGACTGAAGAAAATGTCCTGTAAAATCTTTGATTGTAGGTAATCAAGCTTCTCAACTATAAGTAAACCTCTTTGCCGTTCAGTTGTGTATCCACGCCTATTAGATAGTCAAACACATATACGTCAAGCTAAAAGTGAAAAAATCGGTTGAAAATTGCAGTTTTGCAGAGATCCAAATTTGCAAATTTCTTTCGGATGACAGCATATGTTTGAAATCCGACCTTTGTCCAACGAGTTTTAGGAAGTGTGTGAAGTGTAGGATATGCATCCAAGAAGTGTATGAGAATTGTTTAACTTAAACATATATACATAAGTGAGTACATTCCCAAATAAATGTATTCATATACACAAGGAGTGTCCAAGGAGTTTTGAGTACGGACACGGGTACAGGTACGTGTCGGGAATGGGTTCGGCTTCAGTTAGGAGTACTCAGGTAATACAGGGAAGTAGCCTACCTATAATACTAGCTGGTGAGCAAAGAGAATTACCAATTTTTGCAAGAGAATGTGCTCATATAACAGGAAAACAACCTCTAAGTTTTCATTTAAACAAAAGGAACTACAGAATCTAACTTAAAAAGAATCAGATCATTCTGACTATTTAAGGTTGAACAATAGTTGATCACATATGCACCCAATACGTCTGATGATTAGGCCTATTTTATAGAAATACCGACTTTAAAAGAAACCAGATACAGAAAAACTCAAAACACCCTATGATAGATAGACATATTTACTTCAGCTGAACTAATAAATATAGTGTGAAAGACTCTAGGTGCTCTAAAACAATTATTATATTCCCTCCTATCTATCAACCATATTTTTCTCATACCCAAAGTAGCATGCTTCTTGAAATAAAAGTAAGATTTACGTGTAAATAAGAAAAGCCACCTGCATTTTATATAACGTCAAGAAAAAAAATAGAAGATACTCTGTGTTTATCTATTGACAGTATACCTGCATCGCATGTTCTAGCAATTCCAAGAATGGACATAATGTCAATTCATATAGTATCTTCGTGAAAACATCCATGCACAATAGAAGCTGAGCATTCTCTATTATCAGATAATTAAAAGGAAATTTCACACCAAAATCAAACAGCAATATACACGACCGAACCAAATACAAAAAGCTACAGCACACAAGTAGGAGATATTCAGAAAATTGAAGCTTGTATTAATCTGAAAAAAATAGAATGGTGCAGTAAAGCTGACTTATGATGTATACAGAGTTTATATAACTTTCACCTGGAGATCATACTGGAACACTGTATAAAATGAAGAATCCTGAATGGAGGAACTGAATCACACTGGTCAATAACATGAATATAATGTAACAAAGTTGACTGCCCTACCTGAATATTATTGCATTCGACTCTGATGCCCGTTTCCAGTCAACGTATATTGGAAGTGTTAATAGATAGTCACTGTTTAGTGCATATGTCAACATCAAATCCTGGGCTGATAATTCTTCAAATTGAGCATCGGACAGAAGTTTCATAAATGATTGCTGAAAATCAGGGGCCATAGCAACTCTACATGTGATAGCCCATTGTTAGATGTCAGTAATAACATACAAGTTTGTAAACCTAAATGATAATAGAAACCTTATATGTTCATATACAATGACTCATTGGCTAAGAGTAGTAAGAAAATAAATGCAATGACGAAAAGATTCAAGAATAGAATGCATTCCATTGTTTACTCTGGCAATGTTTAAAAGATTAGATTGAATAAAGAAATAAAGTGGCAGCCAGTGGCATAAAAGGAAGAAAGTGACTGATCTTTATTCATACCTGGAGGCTGGAGTGATTATAGAGGATTATGAGTTAGTGTTAAAGATGAATCATTCACCATGAGGTCAATTTTATTACATAAAGTAACTCATCGTTTGTGAGGCAACTTGTGAGTGTTACAATCACATTAACCACTCACAAAGATCACTTACAAGCCACATGATCTCGAAAGAGAAGTCTTGAATAAGGATATAGTTTCAGGAGTAGGGCTCATTAAAGTACATATCATTTCAGTAAACATTGATTCTCCAGGATCCCTTAACTTTCTTGGCACTTTGAGGTTGAAGAACAAGGCAAAATAATGATATAGACAATAGTACAATGGCTATGGGGTCTCATGAGTAGTAAAGTACCATGCTCAAATAAGTTATCTTTAACCATGAGAACACAGCCTCAGAAAACAAAGCACTAAAAAATGATCTATTTCTGCTTTTCGAGATTGTTCTATGGGTATTAGTGAAATTGAAAGCATGAATTTTCAAGAAGTAACCAATGTGCTTGAAAGAACAATCCTAAAAGTAAAGAAACAGGCCCATGATAGGAGTGTCTAAGAAAGTAGAAGCAGGTCTGGACATGCTTTCTTATTCGGCTAAATATCATAAAACCCCTTAACTTTGGATGATTATCAAAACACCTCCTTAACTTTCAAAATATCAGAAAACCTCCCTTAAGTTTAGGGGTTATCAGAAACCCCCCTTTAACTTTGAGATTTTATCAGAAAGGCGGGTTTTCTGATAAAATCTCAAAGTTAAAGGGGGTTTTCTGATAAAATCTGAAAGTTAAGGGGTTTTCTGATAAAATCTCAAAGTTAAGGGGTTTTCTGATAAAATCTCAAAGTTAAGGGGTTTTCTGAAAGGGTTTGTGATAATCCCTACACTTAAGGTGGATTTTCTGATATTTTGAAAGTTAAGGCAGATTTTCCGATAATCATTCAAAGTTAAGGGGGTTTTCTGATATTTACCCCTTCTTATTCACTATGAGTTCTTCTTTGGCAATCTGAAGAGTACTTCCAGCCAATCATAGTGGAGATTCTTATTAAATGTATGACTTGAATTTCTATGAAGCACCGATGAAATATCTGCTCATACATTAAATCTGCATGTATGTAGTCAACTTCAGTATAGAATTGGTAAGTCTTGTCTTCCAGAAAGAGATCTCCTAAATAGAGGCAGAACATCAATAACTGGACAATATATAGCGACAATCATCAGCAAAGACAATTTTATCACAAATGCTTAAAAGACATATGAGAACCTCGCCTAAACGTGGCAGTATGAGAGCTATAATAGATGGTACTAGCATTTTGATAAATGATAAAAAATGTATTACTTTAAATACTGTCTACCATCTCTCTAAGGTAATGGAGGATATGGATAAGCACCTAAACTCCATTTTCTCTCCAAGGTCATTTGTCATGGCTCATGCTGCTAGCAAAGAAGAAACTGAGCAAACTATTTATAATTTATAAAAAGCTTGACGTGCACAAGTGAACTGCATGCTGGAGTTAATGAATAGCAATGGCCATCTTGCCCACAGGAAAGGCCAATCTCAGAGATCAGTTTACAGGCTATAACATCACTTGATTCTTCCTTGTATTTTTTAGCAATGCAAGTAACTCAGGCAAAATTGATAACTAAGTTAATTTTTCTAAGAACTATGGGTCCTCTACAAAGGCTCAAACCATATTGCTACTTGCTAGTCAAATATGGAAACAGAGGTGCATGTAAAGCTTAACAAATTATGGAAAATAAAAGGCCCTTTATATCAATATAGTGCTTCAAGTAGAATTTGTACTCCCTAGAGTTGGACAGGGTTTGTATTCAGTTCTCCATGGCCTCAGGAATGATTTAGGTCAATGAAACTCAGGTAGAATTTAAACTGGGCTGACAATTTTAAACCAACCCCCAAACTGAATTTGATTTTGTACCTATCTATGGATGTGCATACATGTGCATGTGTTGGTGGGCGTAGTGTAACTTTTACCAGTAAAAGTAACCAACCTTGATTTGACTACAGGACTTGAAGAGGTTCTACGTGTAAATGATCGAACTAGCTTTATCAGATCCAAGTTACTATTAAAGTACTGAGACTTGTCATCTTGCCCCTTTCTGCTATTGTTTATTCCTATAGAACCATCTGATGCTAAAGGTTCATGTTCCATGGCTAATTGTTGCTCCATAGATATAGCTTCCTCCAGTCTGACTGAGGCAGTGGTTGCCTCGCTGGATTGTGGAAGCGAATAATACATTCTCATCTTCTCCAGGATACCTTTATGTTCAGCATGAAGAATCGAGTCCAAACACCTGCAATGAAATATTTCATCACAAACATTTCCTTCAATTCTATTACATTATTCACAACAATAGTAGTAGGAACAAATCCAAATCAAGATGGCTATAATACTATGAGTGGTGAAGAAAGCAAAAGCTTCACACTGTTATTTTAAAAGCACATCAACGGATGAAGAGACAGTCATTTCCTGAAAATTTGCACATGCTAAGAAATTAAGGAACCAATATAGTAACATTATAAAGATAAGTGGTTAAAGGAGGGTATTAACTGTAAAGTCCAAACCTAAAGAAGCCTCTGTATGTGAAAACCATCGATGCATGTAATACACTCGAAAAAAAGTGTCCTGGTAACTACAACTCAGCAAGGTACTTAACATACTAGTAGAAAAAATTAAAAAAATAATTAACCACTAAAATCATGTATGTAGGATATCCTTAACAACGTCAGAGTAAGCTGAACATATGAAAAGAACTTCACCCCTTATACCAGAAGAATGTGGGACGGAGTTGCCTTATTTTCAAAAGCAATAATGTAGAGTGAAATACCTGCAACAGGATAGTAAAAAAGGAAGATAACCTCATGCCTGGAAATATATGGAAATGTTGTTATCGTACCATCATAAAAACTCGATAGTAAAAAAGGAAGTGTGTGAACGTATAAAATATCGGCCTATAAATAGATATATCGGGTTCTACAGCAACCCGCACTGATACTTACAGGCTTATAGTGTTTTCCAATTTTAGAAATTTTTTCCAATATATTAGCCGATATCCGCAATATCAGCCTATATCCGATATTGGCAATATCAGTTGGTATTGGGTTTTTTTTGGGGTTTAGGTTTGGTTTTGGGTTCCCAACCCGACCCAAATATAAAATAAAATCATCTATTTCCTTCAGCAATAACAATCAATCTCACAAAAACCATACCCTTACAATTAGACACTCGCCTCTCTCCTCTCTTGACTCTCTCTCTCTAGGTGTGTGTATGCGAGCATGCACCCGCGCGTGTGTCTATATGCCCTCTCTCTCTACTGCCTCTGCCTCTTTCACAGTCTCTTTCTCCTCCTCTCTCTTCCTCTCTCTCTAACTCTATCTCTCTCTCTCTCTCTCTCTCTCTCTCTCTCTCTCTCTCTCTCTCTCTCTCTCTCTCTCTCTATATATATATATATATATATATATATATATATATTTATTTTCTTGAAAGTCATGCGCTTGGAAGGTTTCATTATGCAATCGAGAAGCAAGTTTCTACAATTTGTTCTCTCTTCTTCACCGTCTCTACCCTCTCTCTCAGTCTATCTCTCCTCTCTTTCTTCTTCTCTATCTCTCTCTAACTCTCTCTCCATATATGTGTGTGTGTCTTTGAAAGTTATGCACTTTGAAGGTTTCATTATGCAATCGAGAAGCAAGTTTTTACAATCTAGGGGTAAGCAAACGGTCAGTCAGGGCGGTTTTAATCATCTTGGATGAAAACGAACCGAATTGAAGCTCCAGACGAAACCAAACCAAACCGTGGTTTGTTCGGTCAGTTCTTTCGGGTGCAACAGCCTCCATCACCAAGCAGTAAAAGGCAATCACAATGATTGAAACCTAGAAAATTGAGTCTCTCACTGTGAACGAAGATAATAGATGGAAAAAATCAAAGAAGAAAAGGCAGCAAGAGGATTAAATTTGACATGATGAATGAGTTTTTAAGTGGGTTACCCATAAGAGGAGGAGAGAGCCATGGCTTTTTTTTTGGGTATAGCAGGTCCTCTCTCTATTCTTGGGTGATGAGTTTTTTTTGGGTATAGCAGGTCCTCTCTCTATTCTTGGGTGATGAGTTTTTTTTGGGTATAGCAGGTCCTCTCTCTACTCTTGGGTGATGAGTTGTAGCTCGCTAACATTAAGTTGGGAATTGGAATCATCACGTGGGTGGATCCAGGGGAAAATTCGAGAAATAGATGTATCGGTTATTCATACTAGAGAGTTTTAAGTGGAGTCGGTCGGTTCGGTTAAAGCGGGTTGAATAATTTTCAACCTGACCCAAACCGAATAAAACACAAAACCAAACCAAACTGTAAAAAATCGAACGGTTTGGTCAGTTTTATCGGTTTAGACTAAATTTTGGTCAGCCCACTACAATTTGTAAGCTATCCTAAACATATATCATGATGCAATTTCTTATGTTTAGAAATAATTAAATATGTTTAGATTACATACTAGAATGTTATATTACGTATGAACATCTTCCAATATGATACCCCGATATTTACTGCATATTCCAGATATATCCCCAATTTCCACAATCCGAAATGGATGTTGGCCATTCGATATTTAGTTGATATCCGATATTTAAAACAATAGTGTTTGTGCATATTTGTATGTAAATACATGATACATACATACATATTGCTAAGATATGAGAATATTTCTTCTTTGATCTCAAGAAGAACAAGGTGTGAGATTCTATTTAGACATGCAAGTGGTTACATAGGATAATCACTACTAGTAGTATAAGATAAAGAAATATTCTCATATCTTAGCAATATGTATGTATGTATCATGTATTTACATACACATATGCACAAACACTATTGTTTTAAATATCGGATATCGCCTAAATATCGAATGGCCAACATCCAAGAAGAACAAGGTGTGAGATTCTATTTAGACATGCAAGTGGTTACATAGGATAATCACTACTAGTAGTATAAGATAAGTGCAAGGTGGTTGTACCAGATAAGAACAAATGTAGGTAACATAACCTCTCAAACTCACACTGGATCAAAACTGAGAATTTGAATTGAAATAGAAACAGATGTTGCCTGTCGAAAACGAAGTGGAGAGAAGTGGATAGATCTAATTTAATTAATCAATTAGATGGATCCAATCTGCATTAAAATGGATGGGATATACAGCATACGTATAAACATACGCATAACCATACACATACACATCTAGATGTAGATGTATAGAAATAATGGGGTATGAAGTGGTAGCTCATTTTGCTAAATAAGCTACCAAGAGATGAACATCTGGTGCGGCCCACCTTGCTAACTAGTCACATCGAAAGGGTCTCACTGTTCTTTGATTCTTGATAGCTCATTTAAACAAAATATTAGCTCATAACTATCAAAATGCGCGCGCGCGTGCGCGCGCACACACACACACAGAGGATCTTATGGGTAAGTTTTGCTTAGCTAACGATAATAATTAATAATTACCTCCAAGGTTTGCAAGTGATAATACAAGCTATAAATAGTTACATATCATAACTTGCTATTTGAAATCCTGCAGGTGAACTCCTGTGCGTTAGAGTCAATACGTATCATAACCTGCTATTTGAAGGTCCAAATTTCCAACTTAACAATTCTCTCCTAGTTCTAAATGTAAGAACACGCTGAAACCTTTCAATCGCTATTTGATGCACCTGGATTTGACAACATCAGAAGTGGGCCAGTTAACATGATCTACATTGTGCTAATACTTTAATTAAGAGAACATTTGTCTCTAATATGTAATTGATGCATGAAAACTTAGATAACTCATGGATACTAGCCGAATTTTCCTGGCAGAAAACTTATAATGCATCCAAACATCTTAAAAATTATGGTAAAGATTATCAGACCTAAGAAATAGGATGTTCACAATGTCTGACTTGCGAATGCGTTTATAACTTGGCCAACTTTCTTAATGAAGAATTATAATTAATTTCATAACTAGTGATTTATATAACTTGTAAAACCTTTCTTATTATGTATGTTATTGTGTTTCTTGAACCCTTATAGATTAACATGTGCATGATTAGATGATATTAGTTCACATGCAAACATACTTGTCACATGACTCACATCCACAACTTGTCCATGCTCTGGATTTTCAACTTCAACAATGTATACAGTCGTATCATGTTGTATCCATATTGTACAACTATACTTGACCTAGGCCATGGACTCTATATTTCATTAGGACCTTTCAGCCAGCTGTTTGATCATGGTAGAACCTCATAGAAGTCCTTTCATATAAGGTTGATTCTTATTTTCTTTCTAGTTTGACCTCGTAATGCATGATATTTATCCATACAAGGTTAGAGTCTCATTTCACCTCTATTTTGCCCCATTGAATGCCTATGCCAATATCATATCCCCTCATCAAGATATCATATGTACTAAATATACTAAGAAAAACCCCTCTTTTGGTCATTGTGAGCCACATTTTTAGAATTCCAAAAGTGCCCTTGCATCTGTATAAATTAATGTGGGATGTCCTTGCACTTAAACAATCAGCAAAAATGCACTGACATTTGACAAAATCAAAGAGAAATTACTCACACTTAGAAAAACCAAAAATGCCCTTAAACTTGGAAAATTCCCAAAAAAAAAAAAACAAAGTAAAGAAAATACAGTCAAAATCATATATATCCGTTGCCTTAACAATTCGATAACAATACTCCACCACATTTTGTCTGATGCACGCATCGTGTGTACCAGGGTACTAGTCTTTTTTCCCTTATATCAAGCGCCATTACCTTCTTTACTTCAAGTTTCCAACTTTAGAATTATATGCTTAATCTGTTAACTTGACAATAAATTAGCAAATAACAAAGTAACTCACACAAAAAGACCTAATTTTTCAAAAACTCACACAGAGAGGCGAGCAAACTCATCAGCATCCTCCTTGGAATCGAACAACTCAAGAATCTCATTGAGGAGCTCCGCCTTAGGAACAGAGATGTACTTCTGCCTCGGCACGTGAATCCCGTTGATCGCCTTCTCCTCGTCGCCATGGATCTCATCTTGCTTCTCTTTCTCAAAGGCAGAGTCTTTGTCGTTCTGTAAGAATTTATCGGTGCTGAACTGATATTTTACTGGCCTGATGTGTAATAATGTCGGCGATTTTGGAGGAGACGAGAAGAAAGAGGGGGCATTGGAACGGGGAGGAGAGAGAAAATGAGGGCATTGAAGGTCTTTAGGGAAAAGATTTCGTGGGTTGAGGGGTTTTAGGGAAAACATCACGAATGGGGGGAGCCAGAGAGGGTGCTACGGGTGAGGAAGAGGGGTGCAAGTTATGAGGCGGCAACGGCGAACCAACGGCTATGGTCGTTTCTTAACCTATCCGTTGCATTTTTATTTATTATTTTTTAATTTTATGTTATTTATTTTGTTTTATTTCATTTTATTTTTTGGATGGAATCCGTTGCATTTCCCGGCCTCTGCGTGTAACAAACCAAATAATTCCGTTTTATTTGCACTTTTGTGATTGTTCAGTATCATGCAACTGTAAATGTAGCAAATATCACATGTAGCATTTGTTGTAGAAAATTAATCTCAAATTCGTCATTTGGATATTTCATTTTAGGAGAAAATTTTAAAAGAGCCCTTTTTTGCTAAATAATTAGCAAAACCTAATTTGCTTTGTTAATTATTTAGAATTAATTTTTAAATGGCCAGCGTCAAAAAGAGGCTTGGCAAAAATTCGGTTTAAAACGCATGGGACGGTGAGGTCTTGACGTAGGGCCGCCAATCTGCCTACTAATTCAAGCCGAAAATGGTCGACTACTAGTCCAACATTAAATACCCGCATTCACTAAATCACGGGACTACTAGTCCCGTGGATTAAACAGACACTAGAAGGCAAAGAAATCTACGGACTAGTGGTCCCGTAGATTTGCCGAAAGCCCATGCACAAAACATGCACAAAGCTTGCTAAGTTCAGATAAATTGTTTCGTTTGACCAAAACTTGCAGAAAAATGACCCAAACACTTTATATACATTGATATACAGTACAACATTTGTATAAGTTATAAACTTTAAGAAATTAACACAGGATTAAAACACATTTCGTCAATTCACATGCAAATATAAGAAATTCACAACATCACAACATAATAGATACGTCATAAACATATCAACACGATAAACTCCAAATGTATCAAGTCTATCCATACGACAAATATAGTCCAAGCAAAAAATAATAAACTACATGCAACCTAAAAGTCGCCCCTCCGTTGTCTCCCTCTTCGTGCCGCTCGGATCGTCGACGTCCTCCTTCGACTTGAGCTTATGCGTGCTACGGTTGTGTGTGGGGTCGCGGACGGACCGGCTTCATTGTCGCGGCGAGCAAGATCCACCTCGTCTTCGTCGGCGTGCATATACCGCCTCCTCATGCACCATCTCGCCGCGACCTTCATGCCGATCTTCATGAGTTCGATGAAGAGCTTTACTTAACCCTCCCTACTATCCGCCGCAATATCGATACATGTACGCGATCTCCTATGGCGGTAGATATGCCCTCATTTGCAATCCCTCTATCTCATCCATAGCATCTATCCGAAATTACGTAAAAGATACAATTATATATATAAGCTACCAATTGCTAATGGATTAAAAATACTATTTAATTTTTCGCAAATTTCTTTACCCATTCTCGTCATCTACACCTTGGTACATATCTTGCTTGTTGGGAGCGTATCTCGATTTAGTCTCTTTTGGAGGTTTGAGTGAGTATCCATCTTTGGTTATCCCCAATACCATCTTATATAATCGACTTCCTCCATCGGAGGATAAAGTCGCCGACGATCTTTGTTATCGCTTCATCCATCTAGCAATGTATTGATTATGTACAAGTGGCCAATTAATCGATGGCCACCCTTGAGCGCCTTTCTCTCTATTCTTTCTACAAATTGTGGGCGTCTTGTGTAAAACCAAACCGCCTAAGCACGCGATCCAAGAAGTGCATCTCCACAATTTCAAAGCAAACGAGGGGAACTCTGGCTCTCCATATAGCGTGTCCCTCCATGCAAATCAATGGTAGACGAGGTAGGAAGGATCCGTAAGGCTGCCACTCGAACTACAAAATATTCCATATATTAGTAATTCTTTCAAAATTAAAACACCGTTAAAATGAATTAAATTAAAATTTGAATTAAAATTCGATGCACGAAAATTTTTTATCCGGTCGAGCTCTCCTCTGTAAAATCTAATTGTCTTCTTGGGGCCTCATCATATGCTTTAGTGGCGTTCCATCTGGCGTGTAGGATAGAAGGTTAGATTCTATAAAATAAAATTAAAACTTCAATCTAATTATATTTTCTTTACTTAGATCGAAATCATACCTGCTGCCAGAGTGGAATCTCTCCATCTAAAGTCCAGATCTCGCATAAACTTGGTTTCAAAACCAATCTCTCCCATGCCCAAACTTGTAACAATGTCAAGCACCCTTTAGCTCTTTATTTTGCATTAAAGCAACTTTAGACATTTCCTATATAGATAAGCTAAACAAAGACTACCCCATGATAATGTCCCACACTGTCGAAGTCCTCGGCGGTAACCACCTAACACATGGCAAATCCATTTGGTCATATTTTATGAATAATGAGTAAAAATCTAACAAAATGATAACCAATATAGTTGTCTTACCTCAAAGCGAACTTTATGTTTACTTGAATCGGGAAAGAAGTGTCCCGATCATGTGCAAAATATATGCACGCAGTATGTTCTTTGAATCATGACTTGAGATGCATCTTCGGCAAGGGGTTTGAAATTTTCCTTTAGCCACTTCAATCTAATATATCCCCGCAAGGACTCGGAGATAGTCCTAAGTTGTCATCACAAACTCGGCGCCACACATGCCTATCGGTCTCAGTAACACAAGGGCCATCAATCGGAGACCGGGATCACGCTTCGTCTTGGAGTGTAATAGTAGCCTCGCCGACACGTAGATGAAACGTGTTAGTTTCGGCCTCCATCTATCCATCAATGCATTAAGTAATGCCCAATCAAGCTTCATCCATCGTAACTTTGAGCATGTGAGAAAACCGGCAGGCTACTAAAGCAATAATACGGATCTTCAAGTGGCCAACGCGTATGGCCGAGGCTATGATCAATCATGACTAGCTCCGGTCCTCTCGCACAACAATGGAAAAATAGAATCAATAAGACTAAAACATAACAATACATTAAGTAATATTTGACTAAAAATATAAGACTCATTACCGATGTAGATGTTATACTCTCGAGCGATTAATGCGGGTCGTGAGAGGATATCCTCACTAAGGCAGGAAGCATAATGTATATACCGCACATATACAGTTAACTTATTAGTTTTGCGAGAATCAATAAGACTATAATACTAAATAAGCCTATAATAACAATGAAAAATAGAGATAGAAAAATATTACCAATTAATTGCTATAAACTTGTTCTTGATGGACAACGAGACCTATTATGACCTAATTGATTACATTGTCCACATTTTATTCGCGCCTTCTCCTTCCGGCCTTGGTCCATGGTACCTCTTATGCGCACCGAACGAGGTCGTCCGCTTGTCTTTTGTATTGAGGTGGTAATATACATGGTCCATTATAAAGCCAATAACGACTATCGCCGAGGATGAAAACTCTCCTTATAAGCCTTTTGATAATGATTTGTTGAATACCAAGGTGAGCAATACCGATCATAAGGCAATCTAGCACCACCATCCTGATTGGAGCTAGCCGCTAAAACATGTTCACACGGTAATTTTTGTAATTGCGGTATATTACAAGAACAAGTGCACTCCCGGTCATAGAGATGGACGGTGTAAGTACCTTCACAACCTTTAACCTCCCATTCATTGGCATTGAATGGAGTAATTCTACATGATCTAACGGCCACAATCCTTTTCTGCAGAATAATCTCATTTTTCGGAGTAAAATATGTCGTCCAACTTGCACCATCGCCACGTCTCTTATTGAAGTATGCGTTTAATCTATAAAACGTCCTTGCAACCAAGGCTTGAATTGGCATAGCACGGGCACCCTTGAGTACGCCATTAAAACTTTCAGAGCAATTGGTTGTCATCATACAATAGCGCACTCCACCATCTCTACATAATGCCCATCGATCCTCATTATTGCGGCTTCAAGTTTTGTTCAATCGGTTGTGTGCTTCAACCGATAGGGATTTTATTTTCTCCCTACAATGCTCATATATCGATTAGTATTAAGCACTTTTGAACGCCACAATAGATTTTGTAAATTGACCTCTCCGTGTTTCTTCTTAAAATTATCTCTTATATGCCTCAAGCAATATCGGTGATGATGTGGTGCTCCAAAACCCTCGTGCAAGGCCGTGGAATTCCTTTCATCCGTTCGGAAATAAAAGTAATCGTTCTAGGACTTTGAACAAGTAGGGATGAATCAGAATACATTGAAAGAACCACTTCCATTTCGATGTATCCTCCACCTCCACAACTGCGAAAGACAATGGAAATAGCCCACCATTTGCGTCTACGGTCGCAACTAAGAGCACTCCTTTATATTTGCCGTATAAATGCGTGCCATCAATGCTCAAGAGCGGACGACAAAAAGAGAACCCTTTGATAGCGGGTCCAAATGCCCAAAATACTCTCATGAACCTCTCCACTCCCGGCGCGATCGCTTTAGACAATATTTCATATTGGTTTGCAGTTTTTCCTCTTAATTACTTCAAGATATTGCGGAAGTAATTGTAAGATTTCTCCCAATCTCCAAAGATTCTAGTCAGCGCCTTCCTCCGTGCATCATATGCTTTATATTTGGATATAGTTATTTTTTCATATCATATACCCTTGTAATTATCGTCACGGTAAGATCAAGTTCTCGCCTAACTTGGGCATAATTAGCTTCAATATATAAGATGACGTTGCTACCTCATGATTGCCATTGACAGTCGGATTGCAACAAGTATGAAGTCCGCAATAACTAGAGATCACAAATTGCCCATTAGATTTTTTCCTAATAGCTGCATTAAGCTTCCATGGACACTTTGAATTTCTCTCGTCTTGAGCACTTGCATACTCTCCTTGAGCTTTCTCGTGGAAGTAGCACCTTACATGGTAGTTGGTTGTATTGGTTTTCACCGGCTTGAATTTGGCCCGATTCTTGATTGACCATTCACGTATAGCGAAAACCAAAGCTTCCTTATTCTCGAAAAGATCTCCTTTTTTGAAAGTGAAGTCCTCGGCTCGTTCGAAATTGGTGTCAAGCTCAACGAACTCAGCTTGTGAGGCATTTATCCACTCCTCATTTTGAAACTCTTATGGTAACGGTTCTTGAGACTCAACATAATCGTTGTTTACACAATATTCATCCATCCAATTGGTGTCCTCCTCGGTTCCTCCAATTGCACATTGCATACTATCAAGACGTTCCTCCTCATGGGCATCTTCATTATCATCATCTGCATATACATCTGCATCCTCATCCTCTTGTACAATAGAACCAATCGGTAAATTAACTGAACCATGACCCGAAGTATTGTGGAACACGTCACTTGACATTGCACCCGAATCATTTTCTAAGTGTAAGACACTTGGAGATGAAATGAATTCGCTCGAGTTATTTTCTAAGTCAAGCATTCGAGTGAACTCTCCAGGAGCATATGAAACTTGGGCAACACCAGATATTGGAATATTTTCAATGAACAACTCGATTGGGGATTTGGTTTTCCACAAGTTGTATCATGTCACTCAGTTCTTGATCATTGGTGATCTCTACAGCAATTGTTCTTTTTTCATTTATCGGACAATTATAAAAGACCTTGACGGCATACTCCCCATGATTAAATTTAGTAACTCTGTATATTTGCTCCATCATTCCATCGAAGTTGCAATTTCTAGATAACATGAACATTTTTCTAGATCCTCCCTCATATATAGGCATATTATTCATTCCAACACTCGGTTCCCATTGAATAAGCAAATAACCTAGATTCCATTCGCCATTCGAATGAAATATTAACATTTATCATATGCAAGTTATTCAAGTTATTTATCAAAATTTAATCCCACAAATTTTAATCTATTAAAATTTAATCAAATCTAATTGTTTATCATAATTAAAAATTTATTCTAAATATACAATTATTTCTAAACTACAATTTTAACTAATTAATAAAGAAAAATTATCAATGTTAAGAAATTTATACCTTGATGAAGATCTCGAAATGCATTAAGTCGGAGAGGATGGATGGCCATCGAACTTTGGGGAAGATAATAGTGGAGAGAACTAGTTTGGAGAGAATGAGTTTGTTGAGAATTAGAGAGAGAAATTTGAGGGGAAATAAGTGATTTTGGAGAGAATAGAGGGAATGGGGTTAGGGTTATTTAGGAGAGAGATGGGAGAGAGATTGGGAGAGTGGAGTAAAATGGGTTTGGGGAGTTAGATTTTCGGAAGAGGAAAGTGAGAGAGAAGTGGAGGCATTGCCTAATTTTGGGCACTTTGTGGGCTATAGCGAAAATATGCAGGACTAGTAGTCCGTAGATTTCTTGAAAAGCTTGTTGGGTGTCGACAAATCTACGGACTATTAGTCCCGTAGATTTGCCGAAAGGAGCTCTTGAGTGTCTGTTTAATCCACGGGACTAGTAGTCCCGTGGATTTCTCTGACCAATGAATGTAATGTAACGGCTAGTAGTCCGCGACGCTGTACCTGAATTAGTGGTCGATTATACACTAAACGCATCGACTACTAGTCCGTGCGTTTCTTTTGCAAAACCGGCCTTTTTTGGCCAGCGGGCAAAAAGAGGTCATTATAAATAATTAGCAAACGGTCGGTTTTGCTAATTATTTAGCAAAAAGGGGCTCTTTAAAATTTTCTCCTTCATTTTATCATAGTAAATTGTATTCCAAACCCAAATTGAATATTAGATTTGTTGTTAAAAATCTATTTTCGTTGCAAATGAAGTCAAAACTACAAAAGATCTACAATTTCTAATTTGCATTAACTACCTTTATGACATGACATCAAGAAATAAACTTGCAATATATGTTGCTGCCAAATTTATCTATCTATCCTTTAAAAGAGGGAGTAGTAGAAAAACTTTCCCTACACCAAAATACCTTTCACCTATTGTAAATATAACAAATATATCCTTTTTATAATTCAGAACCTTAACCCATCATTCTTTCTTCCGTCGGTTCTTTTCGTTCTTCTTCCGTTGGTTACGCTTCCTCTCCTTCAATTTTCCGTCGGTTACGCTTTCTCTCGGGCAACCACAAAGATGAGTATTATTATCCTCATCATCACCGCGTCTCTTCTCCCTCCTAAAATTCTCCCGCTGATTTTTCTCTCTCAAATGGACGAGACCAGAGAAGATTTGAAGTCGATTCTTCTCTTTCTGCCCCTGATCCATCACTCTTCATCTCTATTCTGACCCCCGAAAGCCCTAGAATCCCTCAAAGCCCTAGCTTTGGGCCCCAATCTCAGCAGAGTTGATTCAGGAGAGGTTTTATTTGACGCCATCCTCGACCTCAGAGAATCCGTTGGCCTTGCCGGTGATCCACTGGCATGGAGAGCGGCAGAAGGGTACGCTCTCTTCTTCGACGAGGTAAGAACCTTAGTTTTCTCTCTTTGATGCATTCTGCTCTTCCCAAGTTTTATTTTGTCTTCTCTATGAGTTGACGCTGCATTGTTTGCTAATGAGTTTGGATGTGTGGGTTTGTAGTAAATCAAGATTTTTGCAGAGGTCTTTTGGAATTGGGTTGATGATTTGGAAATTTCGATAAAATTTGATTATGTTTGGTGATTTATGTGCCACTGCATAACCAGAGATATCTTTCAAATGGGAGCATAGTTTATGCAAACCCTTTGGATAGAATTTTTTTTTAAGAATTGAGTGTCTATCCTCACCAATAGATCTATAGGAGGTCTATCCACCTCCTCAAACATTCTTAGCAATTTGAAGAGTAAAAAGAATTTCACTGAGGGGTCTATTTGCATCAAGTAGAACTACAAGGGGTCTGTTTACAACACATAGAACTATAGGGGTCTCTTTGCAATTAAGTGATACTACAAGGGGTATGTTCACAATTAACCCTTTTGGCATCGTTTAGGATCACGAAGGAAATCCATTGGCGAAGGTATGATTTATACTTTCCTTTTCTAAATTTTTTTGTCCCTGCGACCTAATTGAGGTAAAGTTTGCCGTAGTTGAGTTTGACCTTGCTTGATTTATAAATTTAGCTAATTTGGATGATTTAATTGTGGTCAAGTTTCAATTTCTTTTAATTTAGCTAAATTTGGATGATTGTGGTAAATTTAGCTAATTTGGATGATTTAATTGTTGAGTCGTCTTAAAGCTTGATGATGATTTTGATGTTTGATGGGATTAATGGCTTATATGAAAGATAGGCCCAAGCTCAGAAGAAACTTGATGATTGGCTGCCAATAACATCATCAACAAATGCAAAATAATGCTCACTTATGTAAACCTTAGATTTCTCCAATTCTTCTCTTTTCCCCTTCAAATTTATTGATATGAGTATATTTTCAACTACCACAATGATCAATATGTCATTCAAAATAATGCAAAGAAAAAAAAACAATATAGATATCATAACTCTTAATAATTTAATATTTTAATCTAATTCTTTCAAACTACCAATTTCATTTTTAGGGGCCCTGGTGTCACTGTACTTATCCTCTCATGGATCATAACCCTCTACACTCTCTGGATCGAAATGCACAAATGGTACTCTGGAAAGCGATTTGATCGATACCATGAGCTCGGTCAGTACGCATTTGGAGATAAGCTCGGCCTTTGGATCGTTGTCCCTCAACAGCTCATTGTTGAAGTTGGAGTAAATATTGTCTATATGGTCACTGGAGGGAAATCTCTGAAGAAATTCCATGATGTAGTCTGTCCAGATTGCAAATCGATCAAGCTCTCTTATTTCATCGTGATATTTGGATCATGCCATTTTGTGTTGCCGCAACTTCCTAACTTCAATTCGATTTCTGGGGTGTCTCTTGCTGCTGCTGTCATGTCTCTCAGGTACCAATTCTATGAAATATAACATTTGTAGGTATCAATTGTGAAAATGACTTCTATTGTTTTCATATATATTCACAAAGTATAGTTTTCAATCCACAAGCATTTAGAGAACATTGTCATCTGTAATTTAGTTTTCAATGAGCATGTGGGAATATAATTTTGGTAACTACGTTACATGCAGTTAGTTTACCATTCTGATAGTTATCATCAAGAAATGAGATTAATTGAAATAACTAGCTGTCATAGGCCTGTTTTCTGAATTGAGTATCTATTTGCTATTCTTTCATATATTCACATAAATATAAACTTTCTACTGAACAAGTACGTATATTACAGGAACTAGAACAAATTATTATCAA
The DNA here is from genome assembly GCA_012295165.1 of Asparagus setaceus. Lineage (NCBI taxonomy): Eukaryota > Viridiplantae > Streptophyta > Magnoliopsida > Asparagales > Asparagaceae > Asparagus > Asparagus setaceus. The sequence goes on from CM022703.1 coordinate 80,206,338, forward strand.
TAACTTAATTTTCATTGATAGGTATATGAAACTGTTATGTTAACTATAGATTACACAAAATTAATTTAGCATTCTGATATCAAATGCAAACCTGAAATTGTTTACCAGTTACTCGACCATCGCCTGGGCCTCTTCTGTGCACAAAGGACAACAACCAAACATAGACTACGGCTAGAAAGAATCAACAACATCAGGAACAGTCTTAGGATTTCTAAGCGCATTGGGAGACGTTGCCTTTGCCTACGCTGGCCACAACGTTGTACTTGAGATCCAAGCAACAATTCCATCTTCACCTGAAAACCCCTCAAAAAAACCAATGTGGAAGGGTGTTGTAGTTGCTTATATCGCCGTTGCCATTTGCTATTTTCCTATTGCCTTGGTTGGATACTGGGCTTGTGGTAATTCTGTCGAAGATAATATTCTTATTACGCTAGAGAAGCCGAGGTGGATTATTGTTGTGGCTAATATGATGGTTGTTGTTCATGTTATTGGAAGTTATCAGGTAATTAAAAAGGAGAACTAAGTGCATGTATTGCATAAAAATGAAAAAGAAAAATATTTGTACTAACTTTTTCTATAGATTTATGCTATGCCAGTGTTCGATATGGTAGAAACTGTACTTGTCAAGAAGTTCAGGCTACCACGGGGGCTTACTCTTTGACTGATTGCGAGGATTGCTTATGTTGGTAATGATCTTTTCTTCTGATAATTATATGCATGCTATTTTTCTTTTAATTGAATTCATTTTTGTTATGTTTTGAATAGCATTTACAGTAATTATTGGAATATGCATCCCTTTCTTTGGTGGGCTACTCAGGTTTTTCGGAGGATTTGCGTTCGCCCCAACTACATATTATGAAAGTCAAAATCTACTCAATTTTGTTATATTTGACGTTCTCTGACAACAAAATGAATTTTTGAACCCTGTAAATTGTTTTGACAGCTCCCATGCATAATGTGGCTTGCTATTAAAAAACCCCGAAAGTTCAGCTTATCTTGGCTCATAAATTGGGTAAGAATTAAATTTCTATGACAATTTTTGTTTTTACAGTTTTCAAAGTTTTTCAAGAAAAAATGAACTGATAGATTTATTTGTTATAATTATGTGCTTCAGTTCTACATTATTGTGGGAGTTCTGTTGACAGTCTTGGCGCCAATTGGAGGAATGAGATCGATAATCAAAAGCACAAGTTCTTTTGAATTCTTCTCATGAGCAAATATTGGTGATTTAAGAAAACAAAAAATGCTCATATGTATGCTGAAAATAATTATGTTGTTTCATCAAATGCCTTAATTATTATTGCTTCGAGATATGAATATGGTTCTTGTTAGTATGTTGCAAGTTGCTGCAGATGAACATGCTGCTTACCGGATTCCTATGTGCATTACAGTGTCTATGCCTCTTAAGGTGTTCTTATTTTGCAAAGAGTTGTCTGCTCTCTATAAAGGTTTGGATGGGTGAAACGAGTGGAAATCATTTTAAGAAACCCTTTCTTGAAATAACCGTTTATCTGGATATGCAAATGGATGCATCTCTAAATAAAAAATAATTACTTCACAATACAATTTCTTTCAAATTCATTAAAATTTCATGTACTGATTCCTAAATACCTAATATCGTAGAATATTCATGCGGTACCTTTTCAGATTTTGCAGGTGTGATACATGTTCATTCTATTTCTCAAAGTAGAGCCCTTCACATAACAATACCTATGGTATCGGCTTGACCTTTCATGAGAAGGGACAGAAAGGTTTCAAAAAAGTACCCTTATAGTTTCTTGACTCAAAAAAAATATTCAAAGGCAAAGGTAGCAAGTGAATCTCTTGTGGATCTTTAGCATAAATTGGGGCGGTTTAATGCATAGAAGGCTAAAGATAGCACGTTATATTTAAAGGGAAGGACAAAGTTTAATTAATGTTTTGGAATTTATATGGGATTGTGAAATTTTCATGCTTGAATATATGTACTTACACATTAGGTATTGCAAAGGCTTAGTCAAGCTTCTAATGCCATGTGCTTGGATTTACATCCGTATCATCAAACATTACTTTTAGGTATATTCTTGTGACAATATTTGATTGATCAAATTATAGATGCAACCAATGTACTATTGCCCAATCAATCACTAAATCTAATTTTATTGTTCAAATGTTGAATTTTTAGCTTGTGTCTATATGTTTGATCCATTGCTTACATTCAATAATTTAATAACAAATATTTCCTAAATAAAATTATAAATTTAAATTTAATAATAAAAATTTGACCACGTGCATTGCACGTGCAATCCAACTAGTTGCAACAAATGTTGCAGTTTTTTTCTATAAAATGTAAAGTAATTTGTCGCTTGTCAAATACTAGAAATAGAAATTTGGTTAGAACATTTTTTGCTACAACTCTATTTCACGTCATATGTCTGTTATGGATACGACCCAGATTTTACAATTGGGTTAGTCAGACCACTTCACAATGATATGTTGACTCGATCAACCAGGTATGCACTTTAAGACCATGTATGCTTGAAAATCTGATTCTCCACCTCAAGACCAGTACTCGGTGGGATAGGCTCCACATTCCCTTTCTTGCTCACGTTCTTGAACAGAAGGCACGCGAGCGACATGTGGACCATGTGCTGCACCCATAACCGTTTGGTGGCAGATATGTAAGTGACAAATCAACTCCCATAAAGTCTCGATGATGTGGGCGTAATGGGCCATGCTCCCCAACTCTTTATACTTGGGGAAAAATTCTTCATAGGGCCGCTCCCCCATCGGTAATTAGGATACTTCATACATCTCGTGTAGGGCTATCCCGATCTCCCCTGTCGGAGTGAAGCAGGTGTTGATATCGACATTATACAGCTCAAGAATGTTGCATAACACCAGCGCACAAATCTCAATGCCGTATTGGGAAGCTTGCCTGTAAAGTAGAGCTCCAACTCTATTAGTCTCTCTCTAAATGTGGTAAGGGCAAACTCAACCAATCAGACCCACCACTTTGATTCAGTCGATCTGCTCCATCTAGGGAACCTGACATCCTCGTCTGGGTACTACTCGTCAATCTCGGTGAATTGATTACCAAACACATTAGGGACCATAGAAACTTCATTCGCTGGAGCATTCTCTTGAACGGACCCCGGCGAAAGGCCAACAACGCTGAGACCATAGCATCCTTCTTTAAAGAAACTGCCTTCTTGCTTCAGATTTTCCACCATCACACTGTCCTGTTTCTGGTGATTGAGAGCTGCATGAAATGGGAAATAGTGATGTGCTACAAGAACATGAACCACACGTGTCGTCCCATCTCCAGCAAGTAAATGTGATCGCTCCTTGTCTAGGTAGAAGATGGAGGAGCCCCCTGGATTATCGTCACCAAACAAAAATTATGGCTTCCCAGACTAATCTTCCTTGGGAATAGAGAAATTTGCGTCTGAAATAAGTTCTCTCAAAGTAGCAATGCTACCCTGACGGATCGCATCTATCCGCTCTTGGCTGCTTTCTTTATAGAACAGATGAATACTACCTCTAAAGATATACAGCGTTAATGGATCCTAGGATCCGATGTGGCCAAAATGATTATGCCTGCTGACAGGCGTATCCAGTAGAGGAATTGCACAGAAAGGAGAAAATAAGTTAGAAGACTCAACTCTAAAATCAACTAAGTGTTGGGTCTTAAGCGAAGTTCACTAAACTTGCTTGAGTGATGCTCACTCATGAGCGAAGTCCGCCCATCACTAAGCTCAAAAATTGGCTAAGTGTTGCGCTCTACGTGAAGCTCGCCCCTAATAGCAGAAAGTCTTAGCTCAATGACAAAACTCGCCCAAAAGCCCAAATGGGCTAACATAGTGAACCTCACTCAAATGAGGTCCGGTCAGTAGCCAAACAAGCTAAAATAGCGAACCTCACTCAAGTGAAGTTTGTCCAGCAGCCCAAGTCCTGCACCTGCACTTGTTTCTGCAGCATGGCAAAAATTGATCGTCCATGAGTCATTTGATGAAGATGACGATGTACCAATTTCTCCAATTCCGTAGGAGTTGGGAGGGTAATTCCGTCGAGTCATGAGTCTCAGCTTGAAGATGAGCCTACCAGAATGACAAATGATTTTGTTGAGCCAGAGATTGCGGCTACTGCTATTGAAGCTGCACTAATGGACGTGTCGATGACAATGGCGTTGGTCGTACGGTCTTTCGTTCCATTGGTTGAGGCAAAGCCAGCAACTTCTACCACAACAGATATTTCTAGCGTGTTAGCCTCGCTTGCACAATTTCTCCTACCACGTAGCGGTCAAATGGAAGTTACGCCAGCTATCTCTTTAGCAACAATTGATGCATTGGCGGTCTCGACTGAAGTGGGTCCTTCGAGTCGTATAGAGGTTCCACAATCTCCAGAATCCGATGACCTAGTTGAGTCGGAAATTCAAATTGTGGTCGAGAGTTTGGTGAAGCTATTCAACCGAAGTGTTGAAATTTCTTTGGCTGCCGACAAAGGCTTATCTCATAGTACTCTTCGTTCGTTGAGGAATCAACTTGGTGTCCTGGCATCGATTGCGGGAGCTGAGCATGCCGAGACATATAAGAAGATGATTGATGAGGCTGAGATTCAATTTCAGAATTTATAATGGCTTCGCGAGGCTGACATTGTAGGGATTGGTTAACTTGAGTTCTGTCGTATCTTGGTGAAACATCGTGAACTTAAAGAAACTGCCCGCAAGGAGGTGGAGCAGATCAATCAAGTGCTCCAAGAGTTGACCGCTCACCTTACAAGTATTGATGGTAAGCGAGCAGAGCTTGACAACGCCATTCTTGAATAGGAGACTACCATCAACGAGGCTAAGGCTATCATAGCGCACCTCAAGCTAGGTTAGAGACGGCTCAAGAGCAAAAGATGGAGCTCGAATTAAAATCTTTTGAGTTGGCCACTGAGCGAGATCTCAAAACAGCTCAACTTCAGACCGAAATGGCTAGATTAGAAGCCGCAAAAGCTCAAGCCATCCCGATCGATCCAGAGATTTTGAGGGAACGAGTTCTAAAAGGTGCTCTTGATGCTAGGGACACTAAGATGGTGAGCATAATGAGCGCATCCAATCTTTATTTCTCTTTTTCTTTTAGGATTCTCCCTTCTATAATAGCTTAGCTCTTTTGATAATAATAAAGAACTTTTGCCATTTGGTTTGATATGTGTACAATAGAGGTGTAATATTAACGTATCGTATTGATATCTATTTTGGGAGAGAGGTGGTGAAATCAAACTGATAGAGGTGTAGTGTTAACGTATCAGGTTTGGTACTATTCAGAGGTGTAATGTTAACATGACAATATTAGGGTTTTTTGACAGAGGTGTAGTATTAACATGCCAAATAGAACAACTGATAGAGGTGTAATATTAACCGGTCAAGTTCAAAGGAGTCCAGATTGCTCCTTTGTTTGGAAGTGTAATGTTAACTTAATGGTAGGAAATCGATGAAAGTGTAATGTTAACTAATCGATTTTTTGAGAGAAATGGATTGACAGAGGTGTAATGTTAACCAGTCGAATCTAAAAGACAAGCCGACAGAGGTGTGATGTTAACCAGTCGATGAAATGGCCCGACAGAGGTGTAATGTTAACGGTCAGATTATTGAGGCACAAACCATTTAGAGGTGTAATGTTAACATGACGGTGGTAATGCATTTGGAGTCAAGCAGAGGTGTGGTGTTAACTTGATGACTCGTTGGAGATTTTGATTGGGATATTAGATCAAGATGATCAAGATTTACGGTCAGAGGTGGGAAGTTAAATGTGATGACATCTCTGTAGGGAGATAATAGTGGCTAGAAATCAAGGATAATATTTCTTGCAAAATTTCTCATTGATTGGTGCCATGAGCCTATTGCCATTCGGGTCAATTACGCGATATGCTCCATTTGAGTAGACTGTCTCTACTATAAATGGGCCTTCCCATTTGGGTTGAAATTGTCCTTTAGTCTTATGTGTCACGACCATGGGTTGACAAATAGCTAAGACCGGATCACCTTCTTTGAAGGATCATTCCTTGACTCTCTTGTTGAAGGCTCTCGAGATCCGTGATCGGTACATCTCAATTTGTTATTTTGCTTTAAGTCTCAACTCGTCTAGTACCTCTAGTTCTTGGAGACGCTTTTGATGATGTTCCTCAGTCGTCATTTCCTTGGCAAGAGCGATTCTTAATGATGGCATTTGGATCTCTAACGGTATTACAGCTTCACAATCGTATGTCAAGGAGAAAGGCATAGTGCCTGTGGGAGTGTGGACTGTCGTTTGATAGGCCCATAAACACTCTCAAGCTTTTCATCCCAATCTCGTTTGTTGGAGGAGATGAATTTCTTGAGAAGCTTGATGGTAGTTTTGTTAAAAGCTTCAGCTAGACCATTAGCAGCCGGATTGTATGGCGTAGAAGCCACATCTTAGATTCGAATTTATCGCAGAACTTAAAGAATGGTCGGCTGATGAACTGTGGACCATCATCATGGACAATCCTCTGAGGAATGCCGAATCGGTAGATAACATGGTGTTTTAAGAACTTAACCACATTAGAAGTTTTGACTTCCCTAAGCGGGATGGCTTCGGCCCACTTGGAAAAGTAGTCGGTGATGGCCAAAATGAATCGATGGCCTTTGGTAGATGGTGGGCTAATCGGCCCAATGATATTCATACCCCATGTTTCGAATGGCCATGAGGCGACAGTCGGATGTAATTCTTCCCACGGTTGATGTAGGAAATCGGCGTGAAATTGACACGCACGACATTTTTGGCATAGGTGACTGCATCTATGATCATTGTTGGCCAGTAATAGCCTAAATGATGAAGTCAGTCTTAGAGTTTAGGACCGGGTTGATGAGCTCCACATGTACCATCGTGGGCTTCCTTGATTGCCCGTCAAGCCTCGCTTGGTGATAAGCACCGGAGTAGTATACTGTCGAATGATCGGCGATACAAAGTTTGTGTAGCAGAATCATAGAAGAAGCGTGAGGCTCTTCTTTGGATGGAGGTTGCTTACTTCGGATCATCTGGAAAAATTTCGTGCAAGACATAATCAATGATTGAATAGCGCCAATCATCAGGTTCGAAATGAGTTGTCATAACGTGCACCGTTGGCTTCCAAAATTTGTTCTGGAGAGCACAATTGGTGGCTAGTTACTGTAATACACCTGGTAGACTTAGGAGTCAAGGTGAGAGTAGCTACAAGTGACGCTAAAGCGTCTGCATGAGTATCTTCGAGGTGAGCTACATAATTGATGTAGAAGCCTTTGAATGAATGAGCAAGCTTCATAGCTGCTTCATGGTAAGGTATGAGGTCATTGTGGTGGACCTTATATTCTCCTTTGACTTGATTGATGATCAATTTAGAATTGCCATAGGCTTCAAGATACTTGATACCCATATCTGAGCAAGTTGCAAACTAATTATGAGAGCGTTGTACTCAGCCACATTATTGGAGCATGGCTTAGTCAATGAATAAGCCCGAGAAAGGACATGGCCGTGGGGATCAATAAGCACTACCCTCACTCCTGCAATGATTGTTCCTTTGTGGTTGCGTCATGATGCACTATCGAAGTAAAGTTGTCACACTTGGCAATCCGAGGCGACATTCGACTCGAAGACTTCATCCGGAATGTCTTTGTATATTTTAGAAGCCTCAGAGATGGGATGATCCGCCAAGAAATTAGCTATTGCCTGGCCTTTAGCTACTTTCTATGACACATATGTCATATCGTATTGTGAAAGCAATATTGCCCATTTGGCTAATCTGGAATTCAAGGATCCGGGTTTTGTCATGAGTATCCATAGAGGATTAGCTCTTGAGATGACATTGATGGATTGACCAGTCAGGTAGTGTCACATCTTTTGGATTGCGAAGACTAATGCTAGATATTCCTTTTCGACCAGATTGTAGCGATGCTCGGCACCAATCATAGTCTGGCTGAGATAATATATGGCTTGCTCATGACCATCATCATTCTTTTGGGGAAGAAGCACTCCCAGGGAGTGATCCATAGCCCTAATGTAGATCAGGAAAGGTTTACCTGATACTGGTGCAACTAGGACAAGCAGCTTTGTGAGATAGTTCTTGATCTCATCAAAAGATTTTTGACAAGCGTCATCCCAAACAAATGAAACACCCTTCTTCATCAATCTCGAAATGGTTGGCATTTTTTGGACAGGTTAGCTATAAACCTGCAGATCTAGGCGACACACCCTTGCATGCCTCTGAGTTGTTTGAGATTTTTCGAAGGTGGCATCTCTTGGATGGCTTTCACTTTTTTGGGGTCAATGTGTATCCCTTTGGATGTTACTATAAATCTAAGGAACTTGCCTGATGATATCCCTACGGAAGATTTGGTTGGATTCATCTTGAGTTGATATTTCTCATAATTTTGAACACCGTCCTCAAATCATTGACGTGATCTTGCTTGTGACGACTCTTGATTGCGAGGTCATTGACATAGCACTCCACCGTCTTGCACAAATATTCATAAAAAATTGTGTTCGTCGCACGTTGGTAAGTTGCTCCAGTATTTTTTAGACCAAAGGGCATTACTGTATAACAAAATACCCCCAAGGGCGTCCTGAAAGTTGTATGCTTCTGATCATCTGGATGCATCTTAATCTGGTTGTATCTAGAGAAATCATACATGAATGACATCCTCTCAAACCCACATATATTGTCAATCATGATATCCGTGATAGGGAGGGGGAACTCGTCCTTTGGACAAGTGAGATTAAGATCCCTGAAATCAATACAGATCCGGATTTTACCATTCTTTTTCGTTACCACAACGATGTTGGTCAGCCAATCCGGATGTTGCTCTTCACGGATGAACTCGCACTTGATGAGTTTGAGAATTTCTTTCTCGATCTGCTCCATCAACTTGGGACGGAAGCGTCGTTGTTGTTGGTTGACCGGCTTAATGTTGGGGCCAATGTTAAGGCGATGTATGGCCACATCAGGATCCAAGCCAGGCATATCTTCGTAACTTTAGGTGAAGACGTCAACGTACTCTCGAAGGAGAGCTATGAGTTTTCTTTCTCAGTGAGTGATAAACTCTCGATGATGAAGATGAGTTTGGGATTGGCTCCATCACTTATGTTGACTTGGATCACTTTATCTTTGGTGGGTGGTTCGCTGATTTCAAAGCGTAATTCCCATTGTGCTCCAAGATGTTTCACCCAGGGATTATCCCCAGGATCTTCAAACACTTTAAATTCATCAAGATCCATGGTTAAACCATATGAAACCATGTTAACCATGAATTTATCGAACATAGCTCCAATGCTGACATCAGAATCCCAGCTTGATGTGTCTGAAGAGTCACTAAAGAAATCCTTAGACCTAGGCCTTGTTTGTGAGTCGGCCTCTGGAGAAATGTACCCGAAACCACATTTAGTTTGATTACAATAATCAATGGCCTCTCCTTCTGGTATGAAGGGAGTTAGAGGACCTCTCGGTCCTTGATCAAAGTTCAATGCTTACTATAGGGTGAAGTCGTACCCCATTTTTGCCATAATGAGAAAACTCTAGTACTCCTTCAACTTCATCATCTGAGTTTGATAAATATGGTCATGGCTTGACCTTCCGAAAACAATAGGGTTTCGAGCGCCTCCTTTGGCTTGAATCGTAAAGGTAGCGTCTTCTAAGCCATCTAGTTGTTGATGAGTCAAATAAGACTCATTCACAGGCATGTATAAAGTTGATCCTAAAGCTAGCCTAATAGCCTAACAACAAAGCCTCGACTCTTGAGCTTTCATACTCAGAGTCTAAGGAATAGTCATATGCAAACTCAACTTTATCATTAAAGATCCAATCATCCTGATTTTTGGCTAATGAAGAGTACATGGTTCTTCAAGGGTAATTACAAGTGGCTCCATTTCCTAGATTGGATCCTCATTTGGATCTGGTTTGTTATCCACTTCATTACCGCTGTCCTCATCATCGGGAAGAGCAATTTTGATTGTATGCTTATCATCATACAAGAGAGAGTCGGTAAAGTAATTCTCCACCCCCTTGAAGGGATGCTTTTCAGCATCAGCTTTTTGTAGGACCCCCTTCTCATTGACATACTTGAAGCATTGATGAAGTGTTGATGGAACGATCATGTTGGAATGGATCCAAGGTCATCCAAGGAGCAGGTTGTAAGGTGTTTCGACGTTGATGACATAACAACTCACTTCAGTCTTCAAGTCACCAATTTGACATTTGAGTCAGATTTTTCCAAGCGACCGGCTACTACTGGAGTTAAATTCAAGATGGTAGCAGTAGTTTTCAAAAGCTTGTAAAGGGGAATGCCTAAAAAGCTAATGGGCCTTCGCGGGATTATGCTCAAGCTAGAACCTTGGTCGATGTGAATCCTTTCGACTTTTGCCGACCCTACATACCCAGTATAATAAAGGGGTTGGTTGTGATGATGGTCTTTGAGAGCATATTATCAAGAGTGAAGTTGATGCAAGGCTTTTGCTGTTGATATTGACAGTATTGCTTGTATTCTTCATCTTGGGGAGGCTGATCATTATATTTTATTGCACTTTTATACCCTTATTATCTATCTTATTTTGAATAAAAATATCTGCTAATAAGTGTTTTTTATCTTAATTTGTAAGAAATAAAAGATTAAAGAATAAGAGCCCAAAAGATCTCAAATCTCTCATCTCTCAATCCTTGTTGAAGCTCAAGATCAAGATCAAGAAGCCCATGAAAGCCCACACAAGAGAGATTCGGCCAAAGGAATAAGATTTGAAGAAGTATTGATCGACTATTGATAATATTTTATTGCACTTTTACACCCTCATTATCTATCTTATTTTGAATAAAATATCTGCTAATAAGTATTTTTTATCTTAATTTGTAGGAAATAAAGGATTAAAGAATAAGAGCCCAAAAGAACTCAAATCTCTCATCTCTCAATCCTTGTTGAAGCCCAAGATCAAGATAAAGAAGCCCATGAAAGCCCACACAAAAGAGATTTGACGAAAGGAACAAGATTTAAAGAAGTATCGATATGTGTATCGATACGTGTATCATTAGTCGTATTGATACTTGTATCGATAGGGGTATCGATACATGTATTGATATCTGTCGATACTTGTATCGATATGTAGTAGCGATTCTGAATCAAAAGCTAAAATTATGTAACTTGGGGATTAAGTATAATCTAAGGGCTAATATTGATTGTAATACTCTATAAATAGGGATAGAGGGTGAGGGTTTGAGGGTGGAAAATTTTGTAATAATATCTATTTGGAGAGGAGGGTTACTCTTAATGGAGAAGATTTTCCAAAATTATAAACTTTGTTTACAATTAATAAAAATAATTTTTTCACCTTTAAAATTTTCTTTTCTTCTTCTTTGTTGATGGAGATGAAATGGAGCTTTGCTTTCAAGGGCTAACCCTTTGCAATGTAAGTTTTATTTTTCTTTTTAGTTTCTTATTGTAGAAATTCTTATTTTAGGATTTTACTTTCTTTTTATTTTTATATTGGTAGATTATATTTATTTCATGCATTGAAGTGTAGATTTACTTTCATGCTCTTTTATTTTTGTTAGTTAGATTTTCTTTATGCTCATAGTTTAGATCTTTATTTTCTTATTCTTGTTATTACTTCGGTAGTTAGTTTTATTTTAGATCTCTTTCTTTTATACTTTCTAGTCTAGATTTTATTTTCTTATTTTTATTTTCTAAAATGTGTAACTAAATCTTATAGGAACTCTAGAATTGTATGAAATTAGTTTGATTTCTTTTATGATTTGTGGATTGCTCTCTTTGTGCTCAAAATGATCATGTTTAGAATAATCAACTAGAGAACTAATTGATAGAAGAAGAATTTGATAATCTATGCTTATCTTGAGTGGTTTGATAGGTTATGTTTATGAATTCTAGAATTACTATCTAGTTGTTATTCTTTTCATGAATAAAAATTTTACTTGGATGATAATTTGATAGGTTATGCTTTCCTTAAGTGGTTTGATAGTCTATGCTTAGTAAATCTAAAGTAAAATATGATAAAAAGAGAGTAGTTCATAAATCCCAAATGAAATTAACTAGTGTATTCAATTCTAGATTCCTATCTTCTCTAATTAATTTCCTCCATATTTTATTTATTTTGATTTTTCTTTTTGGTTAATTTTTCTAGTCTTGATTTTGTTCTTTCTATTTTCTTTATTTCTCCTCCTCGTTTATTCTTTGTTTCCTTTTATTTGTCCACTCTCTTTCTCCCTCTTATTCTAATTTTCTTTTATGAGTAAATAATTACCCACTCTATTTATCTTTCCATATTTTCACTCCTAATTGTCTACACACAACTTAGGATCTATGTTAGAATTTTTCCTACACACCTTCCTCGTTGGATCGACATTGTACTATACTATGACTTGATTGTGCACTTGTAATCTTGACAAATATTCACAACACGCCAGAGGCTCGGACATATGGGCAAGAAACACCTCGCTACCATTTAAGTCCTCTCTCAAAGCCTCTCTTGTATCCTTAGACAAATGTATAAGTTCGAATAAGGTTATATGGGCTGGGATGTTGGCTAACTGGGCCATGATATCATACCAAAATGGACCTTAGGAATCAGCCAAGCGGCGTTGCAATGCTTTATCGAATTGAGTCTCCTTTTACTTGGTCGGTTCGTGTTGCCTTGAGGGTCCCGACTGATCATAATTCTTCAAATAATCTTTGCCAGAACTGCGACCCCATCATGACAATTTTTCTTCCTCCGAATCAGTGAGTAAAGAAACTTGCAGAGATTCCTCTCCCATGATAGCAGAGATGACATCACAGGACTTCATCTTATGTTTACCCTTCGATTTTGACTAAGAAAGAGTCTAATGTTCGTCTTGAAGGAGGTCGGGATGAACCCACATCATTTCTCCCTCGTTGTAGTGAGAGGGACCAAGCCTTGGCTTTGTTGATTTTGTTGGTCATGGTTAACCACTTCCATTCTTGCAGCAGGAATATGGATGACTCTATCTTGGGCCTGGATTTCTGGCATAGACCCAAACTGAAGAGTCACCATGTTAGCCGTGACTTTCTTTTGCCTAGGTGGAGTTTGAGGGTTCCCAAGTTGATAAAAATTTATATTTTATCCTTGAGGATATAACAATTCTTTGTCGGTGTCCCAATATTCTGTGATAGAGACAGTAATTAGGATCATCAGTCTTTCCAATCTCCTCGGGGCGTCTAGCTTCTAGAAGAAGCTTTAATCGGTGGCCTTTGTTGAGGACGTGGAAAATGGCCACCGTATGCTCATCTTTGAAGGAATAGGTGCGTTGAACGTTCTTCCTAGGCTCCTTCTTCTGGTTGTCGGGCTTTTGACCTCAACCGTGAAAGTCTCTTTGGCTTTCAATTGGGAGGACTGTCCATGTTTGCCCTTATCCCTTTTACGATTGGTGCGGGGATCAAACTTATTGAAGCGTTATGCCAATTTCTCTGCGATCTCGGCTTGCTCTATCAAGTCTTTCCAAGTGTGGGCCATGATAGTGCCCATATGAGCCTCTACACGACCCAAGAAGTTGTGCCGACAAGTTTAAAGTAACATCGGTAGTGGCATATCCCGACATTGCAACGTTAAATTGTGAAATCGCTCAATGAAATCCCTGACCGAATCATCTCCTCTTTGCTTTTCAGAGAGAAGTCTGCCATGGTGACATCTGATTATTTCTCGTGGAATTGGGAGAGAAACTTAGATTTCAAATCAGCATAGGACTTGATCGATCCTTCGCAAATTTTGAAACCAATCAAAGGCTACCCCCTGAAGGGTGGCGAAAAAAAGTCGCGCCTTGATGGCATCATTTCCTACTACATTCCTTATTTGTTAATGGAAGTAGTAGATATGTTGGTTCGGGAAACTTTTATAATCGAACATATGTAACATTGGTGGCTTGAACTTTATCGGGTACGGAACTGAGTCCCACTCGATGTGGTAAGGTCGGGTAATTCCAACCTTCTTTAGCTCTGTTTACTATGCTAGAGCGTTGAGCTATTTTTGAAGGTCTTTGAGGACCTTTATCTCCTGACATGGTTTAGGAGATGCTGATGACTCTAACGTTGAATGAATAGAGTCTGCATCTTCTTGATGTGTTTGCTCTTTCTCTAGGCAAAATTCAATAATTGGTCATTTCTCCTTCGAAGAACTCAGACGAGGTTGAGAGCCGCCATAACCTGACCAAGCATCTTTTCCAATCGCTCAAATCGCTCTTCTGAAGCTTTTCTTTGGGCTACTATCTGTTGGAGAAGATCTTCTCACTCTGTCATATCTGCAGCCCATTGTTGCTCCTGACTCGAGCTAGGATTAACATTTGACACTATGGAAGAATTAGCGTCACTAGTGGTGGGCCGGTTGACCTGAGGCGGAGCTCGCGGTGCACATGCTTGGAGGAGGGAATAGTTGATGGGTAATTTTTGAGTGATTACCTTCTAAGTTGCAAGTATACAACTTATCAAGTTATAGTATATAAGATTATCGATCCCACGAGGAACGGGAAGTAGGAAGAGTTTTGTTCAAGTCTTGGTTCTCAAATTATGCGCATGACAATTAGGAGTTATTCAAATAAAATGAAAGTGAGAAAATGGTGAAAGTGGTGGTGAAGAGGCTAGAGAGAGTGGTTGTGGATTATGTGCAAAAGAGGAGAAAATAAAGTTGAGAATGTGGTTGTGGTTATATGCACATAATAACAAAACTAGGTTTGAGATTATATGCACATGGAGGGAATATGAGATTGAGAGAGAAGTAAAAATCAATGAAATCAAGAATCAAGAATAAAGGAAAATAACAAACAAATGAAAAGCAATGATAAGAGGAAAATAAAGAAGGTAAAGTATGGAGGATTAATTAAAGATATGAGGAATCTAGAGTAGATCCACTTAGCTTATCTCAATCTCACAAGAATGAGTTGGATTTGTTAGCTAGTTTCAAACAATCTCTAGGGATCCCACAAATATTAGCTCCACACTTAGAAAAGGGTAATTCCCTAGAGGGTTCTAGCCTCAAGGTGAATTAAAGATAAGAAAAATCTATTCTAGAAAGTAAATACAAGAATTAAATACATTGCATGAAAGTAAATTGCATGAAATTAAATTGCATGAAATTAAATTGCATGAAAGTAAATCTAAGCTACAAAGCAATTAAATGAACAAGAAAGAAAAAGAAGAAATAAAAGGAAAACCAACAACTCCTGATCTTAATCTAATCCTCCTTTGGTCCTTGGATTAGAAGAAGAGAAAGGAAATTGAAGGGTGAAAAATTTTATTTATTGTGTAACAAAGTTACAATTTTGGAAGGTCTTCTCAATTAAGAGTAACCCTCCTCTCCAAATGGAGTTTTACAAAATATTTCACAATCTCAAGCCCTCAATCTACCCCTCTATTTATAGATAACAAGAATCTCTCACAACCTTTGGATTTGCCTTGGACCCCAAGTAACACTCACAACCATAGGATTTAGGTTAGCCGAAACAACCCTCATAGCCATAGGATCTCTCCAAATAATCTAGACCATTGATTTAATCCTTGAGAGATGGACTTTGTGGGCTTTATTTCTTTTGTATTTAATTCCTTTAAGACTCTTGGGCTTCTCTTAAATGCTCTTGGGCTTCTTAGAATTTAACTTAGCCTTCAAATAATTGAATATATATCACTTAAATTCGGATTTCTGTCATAACCCGCTGCTGCTGATGAAATTTTGAGAATCTGGTAATTTGGATGGCTCCGTCTCGTCGAGATAGGCGATTTTCATATATATTATATTGAATTCTGCTTCCCGGATTGAGAGATATCGCCTTTTCTTTGCGGTTGACCATCCTGAGCACGAATTTGACCTTATTTTTTCCATATTTGATTTGATTCTCAATTGTAAGCCAAGTTATTAATAATTCTGACCAAGAAAGTGATGTGTGTTGAGATTTTGCTTCTAAACTTAATTGTGGGCTTTGGATTTAGACATTCTGGGCTTCATTAGAGATCTTTTGGGCTTGAAATAATCTTCATTTGGGTTCTTATTCAATAATACTCCATTAGCCGGCAAATTAAGATAAAAATAGTTATTAGCAGGATATTTATTCATATAAAATAGGTAATTAGGGTATAAATTTGTAATTAAAATGTGATAATCAAATACCCCCACACCTAAACTTTTGCTAGTCCTCTAGCAAAGAAAATAAAAAGAAAACCTAACTCACTTTCGCAGGAATCGCGGTTGTATTTAGCGCATACAACAAGCCTTTAAACCCCTAGGTTACCCTAGTGGACGAGTTGTAGTCTCGTGAGGGTTTACAGTGAATATACCCACAAAATTCAGTCAACTTGCCAATTTAAAGTTAATAAAATAATTAATTCATTTGATATCTTCAAACATTCCAATTGAAGTTGGTTAATACTCAAGAAAACGTTTTATCATAACTCCAATGTAATTTTCTTAAAAATCCTTCCATTACAGTTATACAAAACCAAGTTTAACTCAAAATTTTAATTTAAAAGTTTTGAAAAGAACATGCTAACTCTTTGTTTTAAACAAACTTCAAGTCTTTTAATCCATTTAATTCTTCAAGAACATATACAAATATAACTATATATAAAAACATGGTTAGTATGATTTTTTTAAAATTTTTTATTTACTCTTTATTCCTTGGTGGTTTTGTTCTTTTAATCGGCTTTCTAAGTGACCATTTAGCGAGTTTTGGGCCAATGAATCCCAACCCAATTGGGCTTAGGTCATTAAGCATAGAAATACTCCTCGGGCTTAATTACTCAGTCAACTTAGGCTTAGTAAAATAGAACCACCAATGATTTTAAGAGAAATTTTTCTTTTTTTGTTAAGTTAGTATAATATATATATATATGTGTATATGTATATATATTCTGAACAATATTTGGATCAAGACAACTTGAAAAATTATTTTCAACTCTAAGTTAGACATGCAAAAAAATTTCATTACTTTAATTAAAAATCTAAGTTAAAACTTAAGTGAAGTATACTACTTTGAAAATCATTTCTTAAGAAATTTATTTGAAGTTATCATAAAAGGTAAACTTGAGTATAGAACTAATTAAGGATTAGAAGACTTAAATTCTATCAAATAGATCAATTATTAATCAACTCTATTAAGTTGGCAAGTGACTTTTTTATGAAAAGAGGAAAAATGACATAAAAAGAAAAAAATGGTAAGAAAAAGAGGAAAAATGACTAAGATAAAGAGCAAAATGACTAATTCCCACCCCCACACCTAAATTTTGCATTGTCCTCAATGCAGATTCTATTATGCACAAAGTAAAACAGAAAATAATTGAAGCACTTATATTTGTTCGGCTAGCTTGAACAATGATAAAAATGCAAATACCTTCAAGATAAGGGGTGAAGCCAAAATTTATTCTCTTTTTTTTTTTGAAATAAAGAACAACAAGAAACTCTCACATGAGAGAAGAATAAATTCTTTTATTATTATGAGACAAAAATAAAAATGTAGAATAAAAGATGAAACATGAGAAGCTCACATTCTACATTAAATCCTACCTTATTGTTGAAAATTCTACCCGAAATTTAAAGAATTTTAAAATGATATAATCAATCGATGTGCTTAAATTCTAAAAATTTCGGGTTTTAGTGATGTTTGCAGCAATGGAAGGTAGGTATTAATGGTTGTATGCTTTTGAACTTAGATTAGTTATTAACAAAAATTTCATCAAAAATAAAATCTTGTTGTTTTCTATTTTCCAAAAATCTAAGTTCATTGACAAAGGGTTCTTCAAATGTTGGCTTCAAGATGCATGTATTCAACATAATTCTCTCGCTCAAGGACTTGATTATTAACACAGTTACATTTGTTGTGAATGGATTGCATTCACTTGATCTTGAAAAGTTGAACTTGACCCCGTTCCTTGGATTGGTCACGGGTTGACTCGGAAATGATCCTTTCTCTCTCACTTATAAGCTAGCTAGTTGACCAAGCTAGGTTTCTAATCTAGCTATGGCTTGAGTGTTGAGTTGAGAATTTCTCTGTTGATTACATAAAGGAGTTCATCGTGCTAGATGTTTGAGTCAACAAGTTAGGTAGTGCGTGTAGAGGTTTTAATCAAGGCTTCCAAACCCCTTTCCAAAACATTAAGGCGTTTCTCAACATTTGAAGGAATATGATTTGTAGATTGATGATGAGGAAACTGATTTGGAAATGGCTGATTTGATTGTGGAAAATTGGTTTGAGAACTGAAAGAAACTACGTTGCCCCTAGGGAATTGTTGGTTTGAAGAGGGAGTGAAATTTTAATTTCAGAAATTACCCGATTCCATGCAAAATTGGATGATTTCTCCAACCTGGATTATAGGTTGGAGAAAATGGATCATGTCGGATCTTTGGAATGTAGCATTCATCTATTCTAGAGATTGAGTATTTCCTAAGAGTGGACATTGCTTTGAAGCATGGGTCAGAGAAAGACGCTATGACAACCCGAGGCGTAAACTTGATTGATTTGTGCCGAGCTCGTTCTTTGGTTTCTAAAGTTTCTAACTGCGTAGAATTGTAGCCATCTTAGCTTCAGAGGCTATGTTTGACTCTAAGGAAGGACCTCTAGAACTGGATTGGGAATCGATGAATCACGTTGTTCCCACCGCATGGTTTTCTGATAAATTCTCTAAAAGTCCCAAGCTTCACAAGATTTTTCTTCATGAAATCCCCTTGACACATTGACTCTAAGAAAGTTTTTGAAGAATAATCCAATCCTTCATAAATGATTTGGCATAATCGCCACTTTTCAAGACCATGGTGAGGACATTGGATAAGAAGATCTTTGAATTTATCAAAATACTTCCAAAAGGTTCTCCGGGACAATTTTAAAATTTTGAATGTCTGTTTCTAAGCTTGACTGTTTTGTGGATAGGAAAGAATTTTTCGTGAAAACAGTTACAAATTCACCCCAAGTTGAGATGGAATCATGGGCAAGCTATCTGACCATTTTTGGCTTTGTCCTTAAGGGCAAATGGAATAAATCGGAGTTTGATCGCATCTTCGGTTAAGTCCCTCATCTTGATCATGAGGCAAACTTCTTCAAATTCGGAGATGAAAATGTAAGCGTCTTCGGTTTCTACTCCTAGGAATTTGGGAAGCATGTTAATAAAATGCGGTCTAAGTTCAAATTTGTTCCATTGACCTCGGGAGTTTTATGCAAGAGGGATTGCATTTCTAGTGGGGTAACAAACATCTTGAAGAAGAGGTGGGTTGGTATTGGCCATTTCGTTTGGTTCAAGAGATGGATCAAAACGAATTAAACGATTGGTATTATCCCTAACCCAAGTTTGCATACACCAAAATCAATTTTTTTTTATTTTTATGAAAAAGGACAAGAGAAAAAGTTAAGAAGATGATGAGAAAAAGAAAAAGGAAAAACTAACTAAAAGCAAATCAAGGCAATCACTTTTCAATCACCCTAACTCTAGGGTTAAGCCTAAACTTGACTTAGACCAGCTCCTAATCAAAAATTTCCTTAGTGAAAAGATCAAAGTTTACTCAGGTAATTAGCCAGGTAAGGATAGTACTAAAGGGAGATCAAAGATCAATTAAGTACCTCTTTCCTGAGCTTTACGAACCCCTAAACCTTGCCTTAGACACCAATTAATCCGGATAAACTTGGACCGGTTCACTTAAGGATTTCTTGTTTCTTAATGAGCTCGAATCCTTAGGGCCAACGTCTAATCAAATTTTAAGAGGCTTGGGTAAGTGTAGTGAGGAATTAGTGATTTGTGGGCTAAGGAAAGGGTGATGAAATCCCTCACCTTATCTTGATTAGGAGGTTTTTGCCCTTAAGATATTTTCAAGTGTGTGCCAAATCAAGATGCTCAAATCACTTTGGTGAATTCCTACTATTATATGAAGTGCAACCCTAGAAATTAAAAGCAACTAAAAGGATGCAAAAATAAAAATCTTTTCACTTTTATTATGGTCGACAATCAAAGAAATGAAGTTTATTAGAGATTAGACAAGGGTAAAAATCTTTTTTAAATTTTTTTTATCCTAATTGTCTCTACTGTGAATGAACTATCTAAAGGGTAGAATTGAGAATACTAGAAAGAAGAGTTACCCACGCAATCGCTATCCAAAGCCTCGTTGGAGGCAATTCTTCAATCTTGAGTCTTCAACTCTTGATATTCAAGCTCCAAGTTTCTACACAAAGAAAACACACAAAATAAGGAACCAAAGTCAATAAAATCCTACTTATGCACCGTTCCTGCAGAACACGCCAAAAACTTGATGGGTAATTTTTGAGTGATTACCTTCTAAGTTGCAAGTATACAACTTATCAAGTTATAGTATATAAGATTATCGATCCCACGAGGAACGGGAAGTAGGAAGAGTTTTGTTCAAGTCTTGGTTCTCAAATTATGCGCATGACAATTAGGAGTTATTCAAATAAAATGAAAGTGAGAAAATGGTGAAAGTGGTGGTGAAGAGGCTAGAGAGAGTGGTTGTGGATTATGTGCAAAAGAGGAGAAAATAAAGTTGAGAATGTGGTTGTGGTTATATGCACATAATAACAAAACTAGGTTTGAGATTATATGCACATGGAGGGAATATGAGATTGAGAGAGAAGTAAAATCAATGAAATCAAGAATCAAGAATAAAGGAAAATAACAAACAAATGAAAAGCAATGATAAGAGGAAAATAAAGAAGGTAAAGTATGGAGGATTAATTAAATATATAGGAATCTAGAGTAGATCCACTTAGCTTATCTCAATCTCACAAGAATGAGTTGGATTTGTTAGCTAGTTTCAAACAATCTCTAGGATCCCACAAATATTAGCTCCACACTTAGAAAATGAGTAATTCCCTAGAGGGTTCTAGCCTCAAGGTGAATTAAAGAAAAGAAAAATCTATTCTAGAAAGTAAATACAAGAATTAAATACATTGCATGAAAGTAAATTGCATGAAAGTAAATTGCATGAAAGTAAATCTAAGCTACAAAGCAATTAAATGAACAAGAAAGAAAAAGAAGAAATAAAAGGAAAACCAACAACTCCTGATCTTAATCTAATCCTCCTTTTGGTCCTTGGATTAGAAGAAGAGAAAGGAAATTGAAGGGGTGAAAAATTTCATTTATTGTGTAATAAAAGTTACAATTTTTGGAAGGTCTTCTCAATTAAGAGTAACCCTCCTCTCCAAATGGAGTTTTTATAAAATATTTCACAATCTCAAGCCCTCAATCTACCCCTCTATTTATAGATAACAAGAATCTCTCACAACCTTTGGATTTGCCTTGGCCCCCAAGTAACACTCATAACCATAGGATTTAGGTTAGCCCCTAAACAACCCTCATAGCCATAGGATCTCTCCAAATAAACTAGACCATTGATTTAATCCTTGAGAGATGGGCTTTGTGGGCTTTATTTCTTTTGTATTTAATTCCTTTAAGACTCTTGGGCTTCTCTTAAATGCTCTTGGGCTTCTTAGAATTTAACTTAGCCTTCAAATAATTGAATATATATCACTTAAATTCGGATTTCTGTCATAACTGTAGGATCGTTGATCTAACTCAATGAAACACACTAAACACTAGAAGGGGGGTGAATAGTGTTTTATAAAAATTGCAAAGTAGATTATAAATTGCAAGGAAAGAATAGCAACAATCTCAGAAATTGAACATCACAAACACAAGAGATTTATACTGGTTCCACCTCCCCGGTGTACATCCAGTCCCCAAGCAAATCCCGCTTGAGAGTTTCCACTATGATTTTGAAACCTTACAAAATCAAAGGCAAACCTGTCCAATTTGCAAGCCCATGCAAATTGCAACACCAATTGACAAGACCATGCCAATTGTAAATAATCTCTTCACCAAGAGATCGCACCTCTCAAACCCGAGAGAAACTTCCTTTAAATAAAAGTACAAAACTCCTATAAGCCTTGAAGTGGATGTGAATGTGATTCTCACTATGGCTATAGGTTTTACTCTCTGAAATATGCCTAAATAATTAGTAGGAAATGATCAAGAACATAGGCTATTTCAGAACTCTAACTCTTAGGCAAAATCTGAATTTTTGACCTCTTGAATTTGCACAAAGTTTGATCTTATAAGTGCAAAACTTCTTCTTTGTTTTCTGACGTTTTCTCTATTTATAGCTCTTGAAAAGACAAGTTTTCAAACCCTAAAATATACACAACACTATAAAGCTGTCAAGTATTCAAATTTCAAACAAATAAAAAGCTGTCTTTGTAGTCGACTATAACTCATAGTAGTCGACTACTCTGAGTCAAAACAGATTCTGTGAAGTCAGATAATTTCTTAGTAGTCGACTACTTTGGTCATTAGTCGACTACTATGACTATTAGTCTACTACTTTGACTATTAGTCTACTACTCTGTAAAATACAGAAACTTATATTTTTGACCTGTGTGCATGTAGTCGACTATAAAACCTATTGGTCGACTACTAAGGGGTCAATATGAGATATATGAACTATTTAAGACTTATTCTTTATCTATAAACTTTAATGGTTAACATAGGGGATTTATATTGTTAAACTCTAATGTGTGTGAATGTGTTGTGAGTGATCAAGGCTTGTACAATAATTCTAAGCAAAGAAAATGTAAAATTACATTTTGACAATTACGTATATCTTCTTCTTTGCTTCATATTGCCTTGAACTCATCTTATGTCTTGAGTATCTCTTTGAATATTATTGTTGATTTAGCTCTAATACTGCAAAATAAATGTTAGCACATAATACACACAATATGTAATATTTGTTATCATCAAAACAATCATATCTTGGGGTCAAGATTCCTAACATTCTCCCCTTTTGATGATGACAAATATATTTTGTTAATATATATATATGAAAACTTTTAATCCCCTGTATGAAATTATTAATTAAAAATCTTTTACTCCCCTGCATCAAAGCATTAAAAATCTTTTACTCCCCTGCATCAAAGCATTAATAAAATTTAAATTTAAAATTTTTCTATATATCTCCCCTTTGTCATTAGCAAAAATAATATATGCATATCTTGTATCATTTCCATTTTAGAGTACCGAAAAAATAATCATGTAAGTATAGGTACCCTTTTATTTAGATTCAAAAGATTAGCCTTTAGTAATCCAAATCCACGAGGAATTTGGTTTCCATCTATTAATATAAACATAATTTTTAGAATTGCATATGTTTTTCTTAAAATTTGTAATATACACATTTCTATCATGTAAGCAAGTATCTTTAGGTACCCAAATGAACATAGATTTCATATGTAAAGATATTTTATGACATGATGCATAATGTGTCCTATTATCATATTCATTTTTCTTATGAACATATCCTAATCCAAACTTTTGATTAGAAGACTTTTGAAAATATAATAAATTAGTCAAGTCTTCTTTACCTTTGTTAAATTTGTTAATATTTAAAGATAACTCTTCATTTTTAACTTTAAATGAACCTATTTCTTTATCTAAATCTGAAATACGAAGTTATCAAATTATTACATCCAGATTTTAGATAAATACTAGTCAATGATTTATTTTCAGAAAATAAATTATTATTTAGTTCATTTAAATTTTCAACTTAGAAGAATTTGAAGTCACTAATTCTAAGTTTAATTTTTCATTTTCATTTTTCAATAACTTATAATTAGACTTCAAATCCTTAAATTTAACATAAAATTCATTGAATGCTTCTAATAATTCTTCATTATTAATATTATTGCATACCTCATCTTCTTGTGCCATGAAGCACATGTGAGCGGATTCCTCTTTTTGTTCTTCTTCTTCTTCGAAGAGGATGCATCGCTATCATCCCATGTCATTGCCAAAGCCTTCTTCTTCTTATCTTTTAACTTGTTGAACTTTGACTTTGACTTTAGAAGAGGACAATCCTTTTTCATGTGTCCTGGCTTATTACATTCATAACATATAAAATTATTGTTAGTATCTTTAATCTTTTTATACTTACTTTGTATGAGGAACTTTTTGAATTTTCTTGAGAGAGCATCAATGTCTTCATCATCTCCATCGATTCTTCATTTTCTAAGATGTATTGAAGACAAGAATTTTCTTCTCTGGTTGTTCTATTTCTCTTCTATCTTGAAGTTGTACTTCATATGCCATTAGATTCCCAACGAGATCTTCTAGAGTAAGTGTTGAGAGATCATTGGCTTCTTCAATTGCGGTCATCTTTTTCTCCCATTCCTGTGAGTGCACGTAGAACTTTTCTCACCATCTCCAATTGTGTATATTCTTTTCCATGTCCAATTAATGAGTTGGTGATGTCGATGAATCTTGTGATCATTTCAGGTGATCGTCTCATGTTCTTTCATTTTGAATAACTCAAACACATTGCACAAGAATAGAGATTTTAGATTCTTTAACTTTATTTTTACCTTCGTGTGTTACCTCTAATGTATGCCAAATTTGATGTGCTGATGTAGCGGTAGACACTGATTGAATTCGTTCTTGTCCAAGGCACAAAATAAAGCATTCGTGGCCTTTGAGTTGAGATTCACATTTGCCTTTTCAACAATTGTCCATTCAGAGTATGGAGTGGTTGGTCTAGGAATTTCGGACTTCGACTACATTCCATAATTCATATCCAAGAGATTGAAGGTAGATCTTCATTCGCACTTCCAAGAATTGTAATTGTGCCATCGAATAGTGGTGGTCGTTGTGTGGAATGTCCTTCCTTGAATTGTGATGTATTTAACAATGCCATCTTTCAACCTTGCTCGATACCAAATGTAGGATCGTTGATCTAACTCAATGAAACACACTAAACACTAGAAGGGGTGAATAGTGTTTTATAAAAATTGCAAAGTAGATTATAAATTGCAAGGAAAGAATAGCAACAATCTCGAAATTGAACATCACAAACACAAGAGATTTATCTTGGTTCCACCTCCCGTGTACATCCAGGTCCCAAGCAAATCCGCTTGAGAGTTTCCACTATGATTTTGAAACCTTACAAAATCAAAGGCAACCTGTCCAATTTGCAAGCCCATGCAAATTACAACACCAATTGACAAGACCATGCCAATTGTAAATAATCTCTTCACCAAGAGATCGCACCTCTCAAACCCGAGAGAAACTTCCTTTAAATAAAAGTACAAAACTCCTATAAGCCTTGAAGTGGATGTGAATGTGATTCTCACTATGGCTATAGGTTTTACTCTCTGAAATCTGAGTTATCAAATTATTACATCCAGATTTTAGATAAATACTAGTCAATGATTTATTTTCAGAAAATAAATTATTATTTAGTTCATTTAAATTTTCAACTTGTGAAGAATTTGAAGTCACTAATTCTAAGTTTAATTTTTCATTTTCATTTTTCAATAACTTATAATTAGACTTCAAATCCTTAAATTTAACATAAAATTCATTGAATGCTTCTAATAATTCTTCATTATTAATATTATTGCATACCTCATCTTCTTGTGCCATGAAGCACATGTGGCGGATTCCTCTTTTGTTCTTCTTCTTCTTGAAGAGGATGCATCGCTATCATCCCATGTCATTGCCAAAGCCTTCTTCTTCTTATCTTTTAACTTGTTGAACTTTGACTTTGACTTTAGAAGGGACAATCCTTTTCATGTCTGGCTTATTACATTCATAACATATAAAATTATTGTTAGTATCTTTAATCTTTTTATACTTACTTTGTATGAGGAACTTTTGAATTTTCTTGAGAGCATCAATGTCTTCATCATCTCCATCGATTCTTCATTTTGGAAGATGTATTGAAGACAAGAATTTTCTTCTCACGGTTGTTCTATTTCTCTTCTATCTTGAAGTTGTACTTCATATGCCATTAGATTCCCAACGAGATCTTCTAGAGTAAGTGTTGAGAGATCATTGGCTTCTTCAATTCGGTCATCTTTTTCTCCCATTCCTGTGAGTGCATCGTAGAACTTTTCTCACCATCTCCAATTGTGTATATTCTTTTCCATGTCCAATTAATGAGTTGGTGATGTCGGTGAATCTTGTGATCATTTGGTGATCGTCTCATGTTCTTTCATTTTGAATAACTCAAACACATTGCACAAGAATAGAGATTTTAGATTCTTTAACTTTATTTTTACCTTAGTGTGTTACCTCTAATGTATGCCAAATTTGATGTGCTGATGTAGCGGTAGACACTTTCGATTGAATGGATTCTTGTCCAAGGCACAAAATAAAGCATTCGTGGCCTTTGAGTTGAGATTCACATTTGCCTTTTCAACAATTGTCCATTCAGAGTATGGAGTGGTTGGTCTAGGAATTTCGGACTTCGACTACATTCCATAATTCATATCCAAGAGATTGAAGGTAGATCTTCATTCGGCACTTCCGATGGTAATTAGTGCCATCGAATAGTGGTGGTCGTTGTGTGGAATGTCCTTCCTTGAATTGTGATGTATTTAACAATGCCATCTTTCAACCTTGCTCTGATACCAAATGTAGGATCGTTGATCTAACTCAATGAAACACACTAAACACTAGAAGGGGGGTGAATAGTGTTTTATAAAAATTGCAAAGTAGATTATAAATTGCAAGGAAAGAATAGCAACAATCTCAGAAATTGAACATCACAAACACAAGAGATTTATACTGGTTCCACCTCCCCGGTGTACATCCAGTCCCCAAGCAAATCCCGCTTGAGAGTTTCCACTATGATTTTGAAACCTTACAAAATCAAAGGCAAACCTGTCCAATTTGCAAGCCCATGCAAATTACAACACCAATTGACAAGACCATGCCAATTGTAAATAATCTCTTCACCAAGAGATCGCACCTCTCAAACCCGAGAGAAACTTCCTTTAAATAAAAGTACAAAACTCCTATAAGCCTTGAAGTGGATGTGAATGTGATTCTCACTATGGCTATAGGTTTTACTCTCTGAAATATGCCTAAATAATTAGTAGGAAATGATCAAGAACATATGCTATTTCAGAACTCTAACTCTTAGGCAAAATCTAAATTTTTTGACCTCTTGAATTTGCACAAAGTTTGATCTTATAAGTGCAAAACTTCTTCTTTGTTTTCGGCGTTTTCTCTATTTATAGCTCTTGAAAAGACAAGTTTTCAAACCCTAAAACATACACAGCGGTATAAGCGTCAAGAGTATTCAAATTTCAAGCGATCGGAAAAGCTGTCTTTGTAGTCGACTATAACTCATAGTAGTCGACTACTCGAGTCAAAACAGATTCTCGTGAAGTCGATAATTTCTTAGTAGTCGACTACTTTGGTCATTAGTCGACTACTATGACTATTAGTCTACTACTCGACTATTAGTCTACTACTCGTAAAATCTGAAACTTATATTTTTGACTGTGTGCATGTAGTGGAGCTATAAAACCTATTGATCGACTACTAAGGGGTCAATATGAGATATATGAACTATTTAAGACTTATTCTTTATCTATAAACTTTAATGGTTAACATAGGGATTTATATTGTTAAACTCTAATGTGTGTGAATGTGTTGTGAGTGATCAAGGCTTGTACAATAATTCTAAGCAAAGAAAATGTAAAATTACATTTTGACAATTCATTATATCTTCTTCTTTGCTTCATATTGCCTTGAACTCATCTTATGTCTTGAGTATCTCTTTGAATATTATTGTTGATTTAGCTCTAATCTGCAAAACAAATGTTAGCACATAATACACACAATATGTAATATTTGTTATCATCAAAACAATCATATCTTGGGGTCAAGATTCCTAACAATAACCTGCTGCTGCTGATGAAATTTTGAGAATCTGGTAATTTGGATGGCTCCGTCTCGTCGAGATAGGCGATTTTCATATATAATATGTTGAATTCTGCTTCCCGGATTGAGAGATATCGCCTTTTCTTTGCGGTTGACCATCCTGAGCACGAATTTGACCTTATTTTTTTCCATATTTGATTTGATTCTCAATTGTAAGCCAAGTTATTAATAATTCTGACCAAGAAAGTGATGTGTGTTGAGATTTTGCTTCTAAACTTAGTTGTGGGCTTTGGATTTAGACATTCTGGGCTTCATTAGAGATCTTTTGGGCTTGAAATAATCTTCATTTGGGCTCTTATTCAATAATACTCCATTAGCCTGCAAATTAAGATAAAAATAGTTATTAGCAGGATATTTATTCATATAAAATTAAAATGTGATAATCAATAGTCAAATGGGATCACTGCCCCTTAGCTTGATCTGGTGTGACGATACACACTGTTAGTTTCTGGCAATATACTTCCAATACCAGGAGAGTATCTGCAGTCAGAAGGACTGTTGGCATTTTCCTCTTCATCCGTAAAAATGACACTAGTCGTATGGACTATGAACTCTTGGAGATTGTTGTTACCCTTTCGGGTACGTTCGTCGATCTTTTACCCGTAGCCTATGAAGGCTCAGGATTTTAACTAAGACAATTAAAGATTGATTCCTTTTCAGGAATAGCTTTGCATTGACAATTCTTTTAAACTACCATAATAACTTCTCTCAGAGTCACACAATGCTGACATTGGCGTGATCTCTTTAGAGATAGGAACTCTCTTAGATCTGTAGGAGTTCCAAGTTGATTTGAGTCAACTTCGCCACTTTGGGCTTTAGCGTGTGAACGTCGCTGTGATGACGTTGTCTTGACCTTCGCTTAGCATAGTCAGATGAATCACGATTAGTGATCTCATTCCCTTGCGGGAATTTTGATAAGGGGATAACTCTGTTCTTTGCTTCTGTCAAAGAACCATAGTAAGCATCTCAAAATGCCTTAAAATGAACCACCAAAGGGGTTGTGGACTGACGTCCCAGGTCGACGTGCGAATATCTTGGCCCTCTGTTGTAGCGGGGTCAATATTTCTTCGCTCTGGATGAAGTTCATTTGGCTTCTAGCGAAGCTCAAATTGTCTTTGGTAAGGTTCGCCTTGACACACGTGGGGTTGAATTTGACACTGGTTTCACACTACGGCAAATTTTGTGACAGCTCCTAGCGGTAGCCGTCAACGATTGGTTAGAAAATAAATTTCTCAAACTTCGCTTGGTTAAATTCAATGACCAGCGACTCAGTGAAAGACCCGAGGGACTTAGTGTCAAATTGCGTTATAATTTTCTCGTCGGAGGAGAAGGAAGTCCGTAGCAGAGTCGCCATCCTGTTTTGGGTCTTTTGTATTCTAATTAACATAGATTACAATAAAAGAAATTACAACAAAATGAAGGAAAAATTTGTATTAAGTGGGTTCTTTTTGCGTGCGATGGAGCGTCGATCTTGTACTCCATTGACAGTCTAACAAAGACGATAAGTCTCTCACTTGTTGATGATTTTTGATCTCTAGGAAGATATCACAGTCTTCTCTTGGAAGAAGAGATGCCAAAAGAAATCCAAAAATGCCAAATCCGCGCGTATGCTCCATGTCTCAAATGAACAATTTTCCCTCCTCTTATAGGCTAAGAGAGAGTTAGTGCTAGGAAAATAATATGAACCTAAAGTTGTAAGTATACAACCATCAAGTTATAGTATAAAAAGTTATCGATCCCACGAGGAAGGTGTTTGTAGGAGTTATTCAAATTCGGTTCTTATGTTGTGTATGTGACAATTAGGAGTGAAAATATGATGAAAGTGGTTGTGGAGAGATTAGAGAGTGTGGAAGTGATGAAAT
Source organism: Asparagus setaceus (assembly GCA_012295165.1). Taxonomy (NCBI): domain Eukaryota; kingdom Viridiplantae; phylum Streptophyta; class Magnoliopsida; order Asparagales; family Asparagaceae; genus Asparagus; species Asparagus setaceus. Next base: position 80,235,933 of record CM022703.1, read on the forward strand.
GTAAATAAAAACAAAATGAGAATGAAAAGTGGGAGATAAAGAGTGGATGTGAATATGTTGAATAAATCAAAACAAGATTGAGAGAGTGTGAGAAGTAAAGAAAATAAAATCAAGAGAAGAAAATCAAGAATAAAGATAAAAATCAAGAAGTAAAAGATGGAGGATTCAATTAAAGATGTGAGGAATCTAGAATTGAATCCACTAGCTTATCTCACTTATAAAATATGAATTATTATCTTATTATCACATTTTACTTTAGATTTATTAAGTATAGCCTATCCTACCACTTTTAAGGCAAGCATAACATATCCTATTATCATCCAAGCAAAATTAATACTCATGAAAAGAATAACAAAGAGAGAGTAATTCTAGAATTCATTACCATACTCTATCCTACCACTTTTAAGGCAAGCATAGATTATCCAATTCTTCTTCTATCAATTAGTTCTCTAGTTGATTATCCTAAACATGATCATTTAAGCACAAGAGAATAATCCATAAATTATAAGAGAGATTAATACTAGTTTCATGCAATTCTAGAATTTCTATAAGAGTTTAGTTCCACATCTTTAGAAAATAAAACAAATAAATAAAAGAGAGATGAAAAAAGAATAAGAAGAGAATGAGAGGAATAAAAACAATCTAAACTATTGGCAAGAAAATAAATCTATACTACAAAGTAAAAACATGACATGAAAGTAAATACATGACATTAAAGACATGAAAGTAAAGACATAAATGTAAATCTACTCTACAAAGCATTAAGAAATTAAACAAGAAAAGAAAATAAGAAAAGAAAAAGATAAACCCACATATTCATTTCTTCATCTTCATCCTCTTTTCATCCTTGGACAAAGAGAAGAAAGGAATAATGAAGGGGTGAAAATATTTTTTATTGATTGCAATAAAAGTTACAATTTGGAAGTTCTTCTCAATTAAGAGTAACCCTCCTGATAATCACATTTTATTACAATTTTATACCATCATCTTCTATTTTATACAAATAAATATACCACTAATAATTATTTTTATCTTAATTTACGTGTTAATGGTGAAATAATGAATAAAAGCCAAAAGACTCAAACTCCCCGATTTCTACTATTTATTGAAGCCCAAATATGAAGACAAAAGAAGACCCAAGAAAGACAAGGATCCATGAAGAAATCGGGTCAAGAAATCAATAAAAATCAATCTGCTGCTAACCAATCGGTCGGCCAATTATTAATCGACGCTACCAACGGATTGGTCGATTGGTGAATGACAGCCAGATCAATGACTAGATTTGATTCTTTTGTTGCCAAGTTTCATCAAGGGTTCTCCTTCGTTGCTATAGGCTATAAATAGGGGTAGAGTGAGGGGTTTGAGGTGTGAAATATTTTATAATAACTCTTTTTGGAGAGGAGGGTTACTCTTAATTGAGAAGACCTTCTAAAATTGTAACTTTTATTGCAATCAATAAAAAATATTTTCACCCTTCATAATTCCTTTATTCTCTTTGTCCATGGATGAAAAGAGAATGAAGATGAAGAAATGAATATGTGGGTTTATCTTTTCTTTTCTTATTTTCTTTTCTTGTTTATTTCTTAATGCTTTGTAGAGTAGATTTACATTTATGTCTTTATTTCATGTCTTTAATTTCATGTATTTACCATGTCATGTTTTATAAAATATGAATTATTATCTTATTATCACATTTTACTTTAGATTTATTAAGTATAGCCTATCCTACCACTTTTAAGGCAAGCATAACATATCCTATTATCATCCAAGCAAAATTAATACTCATGAAAAGAATAACAAAGAGAGAGTAATTCTAGAATTCATTACCATACTCTATCCTACCACTTTTAAGGCAAGCATAGATTATCCAATTCTTCTTCTATCAATTAGTTCTCTAGTTGATTATCCTAAACATGATCATTTAAGCACAAGAGAATAATCCATAAATTATAAGAGAGATTAATACTAGTTTCATGCAATTCTAGAATTTCTATAAGAGTTTAGTTCCACATCTTTAGAAAATAAAACAAATAAATAAAAGAGAGATGAAAAAAGAATAAGAAGAGAATGAGAGGAATAAAAACAATCTAAACTATTGGCAAGAAAATAAATCTATACTACAAAGTAAAAACATGACATGAAAGTAAATACATGACATTAAAGACATGAAAGTAAAGACATAAATGTAAATCTACTCTACAAAGCATTAAGAAATTAAACAAGAAAAGAAAATAAGAAAAGAAAAAGATAAACCCACATATTCATTTCTTCATCTTCATCCTCTTTTCATCCTTGGACAAAGAGAAGAAAGGAATAATGAAGGGGTGAAAATATTTCTTTATTGATTGCAATAAAAGTTACAATTTGGAAGTTCTTCTCAATTAAGAGTAACCCTCCGATAATCACATTTTATTACAATTTTATACCATCATCTTCTATTTTATACAAATAAATATACCACTAATAATTATTTTTATCTTAATTTACAGGTTAATGGTGAAATAATGAATAAAAGCCAAAAAGACTCAAACTCCCTGATTTCTACTATTTATTGAAGCCCAAATATGAAGACAAAAGAAGACCCAAGAAAAGACAAGGATCCATGAAGAAATCGGGTCAAGAAATCAATAAAAATCCAATCGCAAGCTAACCAATCGGCCCGATTGGACGATCGTCACGATCGGTCGGTTTCGATCGACACGACCGTTGGTCGACCGATTGGTGAACGGCAGTTTCAGATCAATGACCAGATTTGATTTCTTTGTTGCCAAGTTTCATCCAAGGGTTCTCCTTCGTTGCTATAGGCTATAAATAGAGGGGTAGAGTGAGGGGTTTGAGGTGTGAAATATTTTATAATAACTCTTTTTGGAGAGGAGGGTTACTCTTAATTGAGAAGACCTTCTAAAATTGTAACTTTTATTGCAATCAATAAAAAATATTTTCACCCTTCATAATTCCTTTATTCTCTTTGTCCATGGATGAAAAGAGAATGAAGATGAAGAAATGAATATGTGGGTTTATCTTTTCTTTTCTTATTTTCTTTCTTGTTTATTTCTTAATGCTTTGTAGAGTAGATTTACATTTATGTCTTTATTTCATGTCTTTAATTTCATGTATTTACTTTCATGTCCTGCTTTTACTTTGTAGTATAGATTTATTTTCTTGCCAATAGTTTAGATTATTTTTATTCCTCTCCTTCTCTTTTTATTCTTTTTCATCTCTCTTTTATTTCTTTGTTTTATTTTCTAAAGATGTGGAACTAAACTCTTGTAGAATTCTAGAATTGTATGAAACTAGTATTAATCTCTCTTATAATTTATGGATTATTCTCTTGTGCTTAAATAATTATGTTTGGGATAATCAACTAAAGAACTAATTGATAGAAGAAGAATTGATAATCTATGCTTGCCTTAAAAGTGGTAGGATAGAGTATGCTAATGAATTCTAGAATTACTATCTCTTTGTTATTCTTTTCATGAGTATTAATTTTGCTTGGATGATAATAGGATAGGTTATGATTGCCTTAAAAGTGGTAGGATAGGCTATACTTAATAAATCTAAAGTAAAATGTGATAATAAGATAATAATTCATATTTTATAAGTGAGATAGCTAGTGGATTCAATTCTAGATTCCTCATATCTTTAATTGAATCCTCCATCTTTGCTTTCTTGATTTTCATCTTTATTCTTGATTTTCTTTTCTTGTTTATTTCTTAATGCTTTGTAGAGTAGATTTATATTTATGTCTTTACTTTCATGTCTTTAATTTCATGTATTTACTTTCATGTCATGTTTTATAAAATATGAATTATTATCTTATTATTACATTTTACTTTAAATTTATTAAGTATAGCCTATCCTACCACTTTTAAGGCAAGCATAACATATCCTATTATCATTCAAGCAAAATTAATACTCATGAAAAGAATAACAAAGAGATAGTAATTCTAGAATTCATTAGCATATTCTATCCTACCACTTTTATGGCAAGGAGATTATCTAATTTTCTTCTATCAATTAGTTCTCTAATTGATTATCCTATACATGATCATTTAAGCACAAGAGAATAATCCATAAATTATAAGAGAGGTTAATACATTCATGCAATTCTAGAATTTCTATATGAGTTTAGTTCCACATCTTTAGAAAATAAAAAATAATAAAAAGAGAGATGAAAAAGAATAAGAAGAGAAGGAGAGGGAATAAAAATAATCTAAACTATTGGCAAGAAAATAAATCTATACTACAAAGTAAAAATATGAAAGTAAATACATGACATTAAAGACATGAAAGTAAAGATATAAATGTAAATCTACTCTACAAAGTATTAAGAAATAAACAAGAAAAGAAAATAAGAAAAGAAAAAGATAAACCCACATATTAATTTCTTCATCTTCATCCTCTTTTATCCTTGGACAAAGAGAAGAAAGGAATAATGAAGGGTGAAAATATTTCTTTTATTGATTGCAACAAAAGTTACAATTTAAAAGTTCTTCTCAATTAAGAGTAACCCTCCTGATAATCACATTTTATTATAATTTTATACCCTCATCTTCTATTTTATACAAATAAATATACCATTAATAATTATTTTTATCTTAATTTACAGGTTAATGGTGAAATAATGAATAAAAGTCAAAAGACTCAAACTCCCCGATTTTCTACCATTTATTGAAGCACAAATATGAAGACAAAAGAGGGCCCAAGAAAAGACAAGGATCCATGAAGAAATCGGTCAAGAAATCAATAAAAATTAATCTGCCGCTAACCAATCGGTCTCATTAACCGATTACTAATCGGTCGACAACCGATTGGTGATCCAGCCAGATCAATGACCGATTTGATTTCTTTATTGCCAAGTTTCATCCAAGGGTTCTCCTTCATTGCTGTAGGCTATAAATAGAGGGGTAGAGTGAGGGGTTTGAGGTGTGAAATATTTTATTATAACTTCTTTTGAGAGGAGGGTTACTCTTAATTGAGAAGACCTTCCAAAATTATAACTTTCTATTGCAATCAATAAAAATATTTTCACCCCTTCATAATTCCTTTCTTCTCTTTGTCCAAGGATGAAAAGAGGATGAAGATGAAGAAGTGAATATGTGGGTTTATCTTTTTTCTTATTTTCTTTTCTTATTTATTTCTTAATGTTTTGTAGAGTAGATTTACATTTATGTCTTTACTTTCATGTCTTTAATGTCATGTATTTACTTTCATGTCATGTTTTTACTTTGTAGTATAGATTTATTTTCTTGCCAATAGCTTAGATTATTTTTATTCCCTATCCTTCTCTTCTTATTCTTTTTTCATCACTCTTTTTATTTATTTGTTTTATTTTCTAAAGATGTGGAACTAAACTCTTATAGGAATTCTAGAATTGCATGAAACTAGTATTAATCTCTTATAATTTATGGATTTTTCTCTTGTGCTTAAATGATCATGTTTAGGATAATCAACTAGAGAACTAATTGATAGAAGAAGAATTGGATAATCTATGTTTACCATAAAAGTAGTAGGATAGAGTATGCTAATAAATTCTAGAATTACTATCTCTTTGTTATTCTTTTCATGAGTATTAATTTTACTTGAATAATAATAGGACATGTTATGCTTGCCTTAAAAGTGGTAGGATAGGCTATACTTAATAAATCTAAAGTAAAATGTGATAATAAGATAATAATTCATATTTATAAGTGAGATAGCTAGTGGATTCAATTCTAGATTCCTCATATCTTTAATTGAATCCTCCATCTTTTACTTGTTGATTTTTAATTTTATTCTTGATTTTCTTCTCTTGATTTTATTTTCCTTTACTTCTCACACTCTTTCTTAATCTTGTTTTGATTTATTCGCACATATTCACATCCACTCTTTATCTCCCACTTTTCATTCTCATTTTATTTTTATTTACATTTCATCGCTTCCACACTCTCTAATCTCTCCACAACCACTTTCATCACATTTCATCATGTTTCACTCCTAATTGTCACACACGCACAACGTAAGAACTAATTTTGATTAACTCTTACAACATCTTGCTCGTGGGATCGATAACTTTTTATACTATAACTTGATGGTTGTATACTTGCAACTCTAGGATCACATTTATTTACCTACCACCTCCTCTCCAAAAGAAGTTTATAAAATATTTCACACTCAAACCCCTCACTCTACCCCTCTATTTATAGCCTACAGCAATGAAGCAGAACCCTTGGATGAAACTTGGCAACAAAGAAATTAAATCTGGCCACAAATCTGAATCTGCCGCTCACCAATCGGTTGACCAATCGGTTGGCCGATCGATTGGCTAATCGGTTGGGCAACCAATTAGAATTCCAAAATTTTGAAGATGCAGTTAGCTCCGTCTCGTCGAGATAGGTGATTTTCATATATTATATGTTGAATTCCGCCTTCCGGATTGGGACATATCGCCGTTTCTTTGTGGCTAATCATCTTGATCATGATTTTCACTTGATTTCTTTTCATATTGGATCCTTATTTCTTCGGCTTCTGTAGATTACTTAGCTTGATCCCGGGCTTCAATAAAAGGTTAGAAAATGAGGAAATTTGAGTTCTTTTTGAGCTTTTATTCATTAATCTTCATTAACCTGCACATTAAGATAAAATATATTATTAGTGGTATATTTATTTGTATAAAATAGATGATGAAGGTATAAAAATATAATAAAAATGTGATTATTAGTTAGTTGCCATTAATTTTGGATTAAGTGGCCATTAACTTAGGAGATAATGGGGGAACGGTTGTCCCTTGAAAATAGCCCTCAAAATGTTCAACTAGCAAAGTTCACGAGCAGCTTCGTGGGTGAAGTTCGTTGAAAGAGTTTGAGCGAGATTCGTTAAATGTGTGTGGGCCATCTCCTTTAGACCGTGGGTGACGTGGCTTATGTGGGTATCTTTGGGCGAAGTTCGCATAAAATCAAGTTAGCCAACTTCGCTAATGAGTTCGAATTTAACACAAAATTCAACTCGGGTCTTGGCCGACTCAATGATGCCTCTTAACCCACTCTTGACTCTGGGTCGTAGAGTTGAGGTATGTAGTGAAGTTCACATGTTTGAGCTTCGCTACAGTCTGTTGTGGGCTCGAGTTTAGGCCCTTTGAAGTTTTTAGCCCATGGCGTTTACTTTGAATCCAAGCTAAACATTGGCCTGGATAAAATATATTTTAACCATCTACACGCCTCTATTAAGAGGACTAGCCTTGAAGAAATTATGCCCCACCTACGGTAGCGCTAGGTCTACACAATACTTCTAAGGATGAGATGCCTACAGTCCAAAGAAGCGTTATCTTTGTTGAACACCTCGACTGTCAATTTACTTCACCGGAGTCTCTAAAAACCAGTAGCTTACAGAACAAGTTAGAGGACTGTAGAAGAAAATCAAGAAAAGAGATTGATTTTTGGCGTGCCTCAAATGAATAGAGGAGACCCTTTATATGGGTTCTGGTGAGCTGAGTGGTCAGACAAAGCTTTGAATGACCAGTTACTATAACATTTATAACATCTGCATTAACTATCATTCAAACCTTGTAACGTTCGTAACATACGAAATATTTAGGCCAGATAAATACAGCACATGCAAAAAGAGCATGCACAGAACCACACATACGGACCCACATGCACGGACCCACACGCTTGGACACGCTCAAGTTTGCTCGCTCGAGCTTGCATGCTCGCTAGCATAGCTTGCATGCTCGCTAGCATATTAGCACAAGTGAACATTTTAACATCTTTGTTATATTATATATAACACGTATGTTAATTGAACCATTTAAAATGCATTCAACTAGTCAATGCGGGACTAATACTCACATACTACTAGTTAAACACGTTTTATTTTTTATCTATAGAATCCAACCATATAAATGGCATCCTTCCATATAAATCCTCCATTATTCATTTATATCAACAACCCCCCACAATTCCATAGCTGAAAGTAAAGGAGAGTAAACATATCATGCTTTCGGAGAGGGTATCTTCTAAATTGAACCTTCCCTATAGTTTTCCAATTTTATCACCACAGACACGAAGTGAAACTAAGTCTTGAACTTGAACCTTTGGTGTGGTGATGTTCATTAGTAACAACATGATATAGGCTATAGTAGCAATCTTTAGGTTTGACGCATTATGGTCATGCGTCCTTATCCTTTTCATGAACATTTTTAAGGAATAACCAACTTCCTTTCATTGGGACCACACAATCTTGTTCACATAGTTGGGCATCTCCAGGGATGCACTGCTTGCATCTCGTCTTAAAGGCTTGATCCCATTCAGAGTCGAACACTCTTCCTATACTAGCAGTTAACAACACCTTCTAGGTATACATGAGAATAGACTCAGTTACTAAGTATCAATCTATGATTAGGTGTTTAAATTCACCCAACAGCTTGTTGTTACCACATTGAACCTACTTTATGGGATCTCCACTCAAATAGGTTGTGTTTCTACTGTCGATGAATTGGTAAGGGTTTCAGTCACATCCTCAACCTGGATTTACGAACTAGTGACAACTCAAGCCCTTTTGTAAAGGAATTTGCTGTGTTGTCCTTGGACTTGACAAAGTCCACAGCTATCACTCCTTCATCCACAAACTTTTTCACGGTCTTTATCCGTACTTGGATATGACCTCGAGTCTTGTGGTTGTACTTTAATTCTTAATCCTTGCAATTCTGGTCATATTGTCACAATGCACAAAGATCGTAGGAATAGGCTTGCTGATCATGGGCAACTCAGACATAAGTCCCTTAAGACATTTAGCTTCTAAATCAGTAGTATCGAAAGCACACAGCTCAGCCTAAAAATAGACCGAGAAAAAATAGTCTGTTTGACAGACCTCCAGGTGGCTGCGCCACCACTTAAGGTAGATACATATCCTGTACAACTATTGCTACCTAATCCCATAGCAATTCAGCTAGCATCACTGTACCCCTCCAGAACGGGAGGGAATCTACCTTAATGCAGCGTAAGGGAAATAGTTCTTTTAAGATACCGAAGTATCCTATCCAAAGCCTCCTAATGAATCTTATTTGGACAGCTAGTGTATCTACTTAATTTATAAACCAAGTAAGAAATATCCAGTCTCCTATAGTTTGCAAGATACATCAAACTTCCAATGATCTGAGAATATCTCAATTGAGATACAGAGACCCCACTTATATTCTTGTAGAGAGTCACCGAAGGATTATATGGAGTTTGGACGGGTTTGCAATTCTTATAGCCAAATTTCTCAATAATTTTTTCAACGTAGTGAGATTGAGAAATTGCTATGCTCTCAGCTGATCTAATCAGTTTTAGGCCAAGAATCACGTTAGCGACTATGATGTCCTTCATATCAAACTTACTACTTAAGAATGACTTAATCTCATTGATTATCCCAATGTTTGATCCAAACAATAGAATATCATAAACATAAATGCACAGAAAAATGAATCACCTCTTACTTTACTATAAACACACTTATCGGACTCAACCATTTTAAAACCAAAAGCAGTGACAGTTGTATCAAACCTTTTCTGCCATTGTTTAGGGGCTTGTTTAAGTCTATACAGAGACTTCACAAGTTTACATACTTTCTTTTCATTACCAGGTGCTACAAATCCCTCAGGGTGATCCATATAAATTGCTTCTTTAAGAAAAGCATGAAGAAAAGTAGTTTTCACATCCATTTGGTGGATTGTGAAATCATATATGAAAGCCAATGCAATAAGCATTCTGATCGTAGTCATTCGGGCAATTGGAGAGTATGTGTCAAAGAAATCAATTCCTTCAACTTGTTTGAACCCCTTGGCAACAAGTCTGGTCTGAAACGTTTCTACGGCTCCATCAGGTTTCGATTTTCTTTTAAAGATCCATTTACATCCAATTGTCTTGCACCCAGGTGGGAGATCAATTAATTCTCATGTCCCATTAGAGACAATAGAATCCATCTCACTTTTGATAGCTTCCCTCCACTGCTTAGCCTCAAAAGAGGCATAGTAAATCGATAGAAAGTAGGATCCTCCTCAATATTGTAAGTGACAAAGTCACTTTCAAAATCCTTGACAATCCTTACTCTCTTACTCCTTCTAGGTTTATCTAAATCATCTGATCTTTCAGATCCGGATTTAGAACTTTTTCCCCACATTTGTCATCATTTCCACATGATCAGGAATGGAAGTCGAGACAGAGACAGGAACTTCAATAGAAATATTTTGAGGCATTCCAGTTTTCTAAGGAAAACATCCTCAAAAAATATTGCGTCACAAAATTCAACAATTGTATTAACATCTAAGCTAGGGATTTCAGACTTGACCACTAAGAATCTGAATGCATAGGTGTTCTCCACATAACCTAAAAAGATAGGGTCCACTGTCCTAGGACCTAGCTTCTTCCTCTAATGTTCTAGAATTAGTACTTTTATAAGACACCCACACACTTTAAGGTATTTCAAGCTAGCCTTTCGACCTCTCCAAAGTTCAAATGGACTACTTTCCTTATGTTTCTAAGGGACTCTATTTAGAATATGGCAAGCTGTATTCAGAGCCTCTCCCCACATATATTTAGGAAGTTCAGAACTTTCAAGTAGACTATTATCATATCTTTCAAGGTTCTATTTTTTTGTTCTGCAATACCATTAGACCGAGGAGAATAAGGAGCAGTTTCCTCATGCACTATGCCAAAAGATTGATATAGAAGAGTAAACTGATTCGATGGATATTTAATTCAGAACTTAAAACTGGTTCTGCTCTAACCTTATACATTCTTTCAGAATCATAGCCCTTAAAAATAAAAGATCCAGAATGTAATATAACCACTTTATTACATTTAAAAGAAAATTCATAACCCTCCCTAACTACACATGAACCACTAATTATATTGCATCGAACAGCAGGAACGTGATGCACCATGTGTAATGATAGAACTCACCACGAAGGGAACTTCAGGTCCACTTGTCCATATCCTAACACATTGGATGCAGATTGGTTCCCATCTTCACGCACTTGTCCATATCCTAACGCCTTGGATGCAGATTGATTCCCCATCTTCATGGTATTTTCATTTGCAGGCTAGTAAGACACAAATAATAATTTATCAACACAAATGTGTATATTTACACCAGTGTCTACCAACCTCTCATTGGGTTCATAAATAGATAGTAATTCGGAATAACAGAAACATACCCTTCAATGGATCCAACAAGCTCACTCATAACCATGTTAACCTGAGGCACGCTAGTAGACCCTTGATTGGCTTTAGCTTTCTTTGTAGGACAAGATTTAGCCCAATGTCCAACATGTCCACAATTCCAACATGGTTTATTTGCTTTCGGTTTCTTTTGTATCTTAACTGTGGCTTTGATTTTGTCATCAGGTTTGCCATTAGGTTTGTTTTAAAATTTTTCCCGAAGTTATAACATTTGCTTTGGGTTGGTGCTCAACAGGCACAACATGCTTCTGATTCTTATGCTCTTCTTCTATGGCTATGTCAATCATCAAGTCATCGAGATTTATCTTTTTCTATTGATGCTTGAGAGACATTTTGAAACTCTCCCAAGAATGAGTATATTTCTCGATGATTGCCATAACCTGAAATTTTTCAGGAAGCTCCATTCCAGATTCTCGAAGAGCGTGAAGAATGAACAGAAGTTCATGTGCTTGTTCTGTCACAGATTTACCCTCGACCATTTGAAATTTTAAATACTTGGACACAAAATACTTTTCAAGATCGAGGTCTTTAGTATTGTATTTTTTGTCCAGTCCATCCCATAATGCCTTTGCAGTGGTCGAAGAAGAATAATAGAATCGAAGAGTACATTGGACATAGCCACCAAAATGCATCCTCTGGCTATTTGATCCTTCTTTGTCCACTGTGCAATTTTCTCTGTAGTATTAGGATCTTTTTTATCCGGTTTTAGGCATTCCGATAGTATCATTGCCAACAACCCCTTAGTTGTTAGCCAAATCTTCATATGTTGCTGGCAACGTTTGAAGAATTGACCTGTGAACTTTTCTGGCATTCCAGACATGTCCATTTTAGGGGCAAAGGCAGCAGAAATCCAACTCCTGAAACAGAAGACATAACTTCATATGTTAATAATTTCTTCAAGATTGTAGGGTAAAATACAGGTAAAAATAGATCCAGACATAAGAATACACCCAAGCAGAACAAACTATATAGGAATAAAGACATAGAGCAGAAAGTTAATATTACTATAACAGAACACTTAAAAGAGATACATTACAAAATGGCGAATCGTCCTCTGAATAGAGGACTAGCCTCCGAGGATGAGACAACTACAGTCCAAAGAAGCACTATCTTCTGTTGAACACCTCGACTGTTACTTTACTTTACAGGAGTCTCCAAAAACTAGCAGCTTACAGAACAAGTTAAAGGATTGTAGAAGAAAATCAAGAAAGCAAATTGATTCTTGGTGTGCCTCAAATGAACTGAGGAGGCCCTTTATATAGGGTCCTAGTGAGCTGAGGGGTCAGACAAGGTTTTGAATGACCGGTTACTGTAACGTTTTTAACGTCTGCATTAATTGTCATTCAAATCTGCATTAACTGCTATTCAAACCTTATAACGTTCATAATGTACGAAACGTTCAGGCCAGATAAATGCAACACATGCAAAAAGCCTGCTCGCTCGTGCCCGCTCGCTAGCATACCAACACAAGTGTGCATTTTAACATCTTTACTATACTATATATAACACGTATGTTAATTTGAACCATTTAAAATGCATTCAATTAGTCAATATGGGACTAATACTCACATACTACTAATTAAACATATTTTATTTTTCATCTATGAACTCCAACCATATAAATGACATCCTTCCATATAAATCCCCCATTATTCATTTATATCAAACAGTGAAACCTTCACCCATTGTTTATTTGTTACACCGCACGGAACGTCCTTTCTCAAATCTGTTGCTGACTTCACACCGATGCGGTGGGTGAAACGGTTCTCCAAAAGTTTGTTTGTTTTCATAAAAGCAGCCAAGGTTATACTACTGTTCGTCATGCAATTCGTACTTGCATTGCCTGAATTGCTTTGCACTCAACAAATTGAGCTCTCTCTCTCTCTCAACCCTAACTAGCCCTAATTTCCAAACCCTGACCCAAATGGCCGCAGCAATGGAGGACGAGGACGAAAACTTTGTTTTCGAGACGACTCCAGGCGTGGAAGCGATCACGAGCTTTGATGAGATGGGGATTCGCGACGATTTGCTGAGAGGAATCTACGCCTACGGATTCGAGAAACCCTCAGCGATTCAGCAGAGAGCAGTGAGGCCGATCGTCAGCGGCAGAGATGTGATCGCTCAAGCACAGTCGGGGACTGGGAAGACCTCGATGATTGCGCTCTCTGTTTGTCAAATGATGGATACCACCTCAAGAGAGTATGCCATCTTAATTTTTGGTTTTTTTTAGTCATAATTTTTTTTATTAGTTTTATGTTAGACCCCCCCATTCAAGTAGATTTTTACTATCTATTAGCCCCTGAATGTTTGTCTTAATTCTTTATGAAGCCCCCAAATCTTCCCATTTCTAAATAACACACCAAATCTATTTTAGTTACGTGAGTTAATCCTACTTTTATAACAATTATGAATGGGATCCAATCAGGGGTGTTAATTCAAAAGGGTTAAAGGCCAATTTGGTCCCTCTGAGCGCCGTCTCAAATGGTCCGCTTTTTTCTCTCAACTTAATCCTTGTACCACACCTCAATTACAAATTGAGTCCTTTTTTAACTTCCGTTAAAATTTGGGTGCTAATTTTTACTTATGACCACATTACCCTCAACCTTCATATTCAAGTTGGTCCCCATACTTATCTTTTCTCAACTTGATCCTCTACCACTTCGAAGTTATATGAAATTCAAAATTACGAAAATTAATAAAAGCTTGAGGGTAAGGAGGCTACACTCGTCTAATTTGTGACTCATGTCAATAGCTATCTAGCATCGATTAATATTACTATAATGTAACACTTAAAAGAAATATGCTACGAATATTAATCGTCCTCCGAATAGAGGACTAGCCTCCGAGGATGAGACAACTACTGATCCAAAGAAGCACTATCTTCGTTGAACACCTCGACCGTTACTTTACTTTACAGAGTCTCCAAAACTAGCGCCTTACGTAACAAGTTAAAGGATTGTAGAAGAAAATCAAGAAAGCAAATTGATTCTGGTGTGCCTCAAATGAACTGAGGAGGCCCTTTATATAGGGTCCTAGTGAGCCGAGGGTCGACAAGGTTTTGAATGACCTACATCGTAACGCTTTTAACGCCTGCATTAATTGTCATTCAAATCTGCATTAACTGCTATTCAAACCTTATAACGTTCATAATGTACGAAACGTTCAGGCCAGATAAATGCAACACATGCAAAAAGCCTGCTCGCTCGTGCCCGCTCGCTAGCATACCAACACAAGTGTGCATTTTAACATCTTTACTACACTATATATAACACGTATGTTAATTTGAACAATTTAAAATACATTCAATTAGTCAATATGGGACTAATACTCACATACTACTAATTAAACATATTTTATTTTTCATCTATGAACTCCAACCATATAAATGACATCCTTCCATATAAATCCCCCATTATTCATTTATATCAACAGTGAAACCTTCACCCATTGTTTATTTGTTACACCGCACGGAACGTCCTTTCTCAAATCTGTTGCTGACTTCACACCGATGCGGTGGGTGGAACGGTTCTCCAAAAGTTTGTTTTCATAAAAGCAGCCTTGGTTATACTACTGTTCATCGTGCAATTCGTACCTGCCCTGAATTGCTCTGCACTCAACAAATAGAGCTCTCTCTCTCTCTCAACCCTAACTAGCCCTAATTTCCAAACCCTGACCCAAATGGCCGCAGCAATGGAGGACGAGGACGAAAACTTTGTTTTCGAGACGACTCCAGGCGTGGAAGCGATCACGAGCTTTGATGAGATGGGGATTCGCGACGATTTGCTGAGAGGAATCTACGCCTACGGATTCGAGAAACCCTCAGCGATTCAGCAGAGAGCAGTGAGGCCGATCGTCAGCGGCAGAGATGTGATCGCTCAAGCACAGTCGGGGACTGGGAAGACCTCGATGATTGCGCTCTCTGTTTGTCAGATGATGGATACCACCTCAAGAGAGTATGCCATCTTAATTTTTGGTTTTTTTTAGTCATAATTTTTTTTATTAGTTTTATGTTAGACCCCCCACATTCAAGTAGATTTTTACTATCTATTAGCCCCTGAATGTTTGTCTTAATTCTTTATGAAGCCCCCGAATCTTCCCATTTCTAAATAACACACCAAATCTATTTTAGTTACGTGAGTTAATCCTACTTTTATAACAATTATGAATGGGATCCAATCAGGGGTGTTAATTCAAAGCGACTCATAGATTTTTGGTGTGAATTAGAAATATGAAGATTTCAGGGTTAATTTAACACCTCCTCACCACCAACTGCTAACTCATAGATTTGTGTTAATTTAAAACATTGGTCTCTCCCTTTTGACCTTGCCCCTTCTTCCCTCGTTGATGCACACTACCGGGTTTATTCTTCACGGATTATGGTCTTTATGTTAATTCAAACATCTCTTCCTTAATATCGTGCTCTCAAATTACTTTGGATATGTTCCACTTTTATTTAGCTATGGTTCGTTTCGTCTTTGTTCTTTCCATTCATTGGCATTAGTTTATATTTCATTTTAGAAGCATTTTATGATTCTGTATTCTTTAAAAAAAATATTCAACTCATACATGGTTGATTGCTGGCTGTAAAAACAGCATTTCTTAGTGGAGTGCTCTCGACATAGGGTTATATTTTATAGCTAACTCCATTGTCGAGGGAAATTATTGAATTACAACAACAATGACTTCCATGAACTTGAGGTTTAAATTTCACACAAAGTGTACACTTTTATTAGAACTCGCAAGGCAATGATTTATAGTTGAATTTACATTGACCCAAAGAAACAGGAGAAAACAGAACCAATTGTGTAATTAGGGACTCCCATTTTATTTGTATTATTCCTGACTCAATCCTGGTTTGATGTACTTTTTCTTGAGGTCGGTAGTTCATCGCAAGTCACAACTGTTTCTAGTCAGAGAGCTCTGCTGTTCTTTATGTGCTATCTGATCTCTTTCTGGTGAACTTCTCTTCATGCTATGATGTTGTATGCTTCATTATCTGTATTGTGTCCAGAGGTTGTCACGAAGAAACAGTTTTTTGTAGTAATAGGTCCTTTATAGCAACAAATAGAATTATACAGATTTGAATTATCCTTGTGATATATTTTTTAAAATCCTTAGTTAGATACATGGACAAGCCAAATAAAATAATAATAATTGAACTTTGTTATTGTTAAGAGAGGAAATCCTATTTTTGCAAACTTGGGATGCACGAATAAACAAATCAGGACATTGCACATGTGCAAAATGTGTTGGCTTTTATTGAAGGAGGAAGGCATATTCGAATTAGATTAGCTATCATCCATGCTATCTTTCATCATTATAATTTTAACATAGTATCAGAGCGGGTTCACTAAAACTAGAGTCGGTCTTGTTTCTAACTCTCGGGGACACTAAGGGGTTTCATGCTTTCCCCCCTCAGTGGCCTCCTCCCCATGACTAACCCTTCTATTCAGTTGCATCATCCTCAAAGAGTTCTGCCATTGCATGACCTTCGCTTCAAACTCACCTATGATGTCTCCCTCATCAACATTGTTAGTGGCCTCTTCTCATCGATCTCGATGTTGTCCACACCTCAACTTTGGTATTTTCTGCTTCTCTGTGACAAGATTCTGCTCTTCTTTTGTGGTGTTTCTTGTCTAGTTCCTTCTCGACGTCAGTAATTGTCTGAGGAAGTCTCTTGTCATCTTATCCGGTTGCGCCACTTTCTCTACTATCTGGTTCTCTGTGATGAGATTCCAAGCTCTCCCTATGTTCTCTATGGTGAGATTCCACTCTCGCTATGTTCTCTATGAAGAGATTCGTCTTTTCGTGTTTGCAATATCAATCCTTGGGTTTTGGAGATATGACCATCATTACAAACTGATTTTGACCCATTATCAGTTTGAAGGGGAAGTTTAGAGAGGAAATCCTCATTTGGCAATCTTGGATTATATGATGAAACAAGTAAAGGTATTGTATTTTTCTCCATGTGCAAAATGGGTTGACTATTACTGGAAGAAGGAAGGCATATTGGAATTAGATTATCTATCTTCCATATATTAAGAATTCACAAATATGATAGAATATATTGTGATTGTATTTCTCCTTCCATAATTAGGCTGCCATGTACCTTATAGATAAGTGTCTTTATCTCTTGATCATGGTAAGAAATATAGAGGAACTTTTGTCTTTGTTCCATCCTATCTTTCTTCCTTATAATTTTAACGGTTATGTAGTAGATTAATATGGTTTTAGTCGGGAGATGAATACTTTCTTGTTATCTTTTGAGCTGTCATGGCAACCTGTTTGTAGTGTATGCAGCAACAATCCTTCTGGGCGAATGTTTAATCACAAACTGATACATGCTGCAGGTATTCGCCATTTGGTTTTCTCTAAGCATACTGTACAACCTAAATGTCAACATTGCCTAGAAAATTATAGATTACCCAACTTAATTGGTGTTTTCACCTTTTGTTTGTTTCATGTAACCCCAATAAAGCATACAGTACATCTCTCTTGTCCTGTAAATATATTTCTGACTGACATTTCTTCATTTATTATGCAGAGTACAAGCATTAATTCTTTCACCCACAAGAGAACTTGCTACGCAGACTGAGAAAATAATATTGGCCATTGGTGATTACATAAATGTACAAGCCCATGCATGTATTGGTGGAAAGAGCATTGGAGAGGACATTAGGAAACTTGAATACGGAGTTCATGTGGTTTCAGGAACACCTGGGAGAGTCAGTGACATGATCAAGCGAAGGACATTGCGTACTAGAGCAATTAAAATTTTGATCCTTGTAAGTCGATTATTTCTTATACCGTTTTTGTATAGTTCATGTCGGTTCTGGAGTTACTAACTCAATGATGTTGGACCAGGATGAATCTGATGAAATGTTGAGCAGAGGTTTTAAGGATCAAATATATGATGTCTACAGATATCTCCCCCCAGAACTTCAGGTATGCTTTCATAATTAGTAGCTGCATTGTATTGGGCTATTATAGTTTATACATAATAATTATGAAATTTTCCAATGGGGTGCAACTGAATTAAAATCTTCATTCTTTTATGGGAACAAGAACCCTTTGTTCCTCATGATATGTGTGATTTCCCTCAATTACTTAAAGTGGTTCCAGTGGCGGAAGATGTTTAGATGCAGATCAGGCAGTTTAGGTCTTTACTACTTTATGGCATGGGTAGAGCTGTCTTGCTGTGAGTGATTCTTGTTGGCTGAGGAATAGAATAGGAAGGAAGCCAAAGCCAACTATTAGTTCAAGCAGAATCCAAGACATTATAGGAAGAAGCATTAGTAAGGACATCCCTGAGGAGGACATATGGACAGATGTTTGCAAGAAATGGAGTTGTGACAGTGCCACAGTAGGACTTGGGCTTACTTCATCCGCAGCAAGGAAATATGCTGTGAGGGAGTCAATGTCTTGATGGCTTGGGAATAGAATAGGAAAGATCTAAAGCTTATTCATTAAAATGGACATTGGGAACTTTTCAGTTTGGAGATTGGTACCAAGGGTGGTGGGTAACTGAGGTAACTGTGTGGTCCAAACTGATTTAATCCTCCCTTGGAAATTCCTTATCTGTGGTTCTTTGTATCTCCTAGGATCTCAGGCTATAAGATAATTGTTTCTTTAGATTGGCTGTCCAAATTGATTACCATTTCCTGAGCTAGTGAATTTAACAAATCTAAAATAACCTCAATAAGATGATTGATACTTTTGAATGGGTTAGGTCTTCTTCATGCTGTTTTTGAAAGTTCAGTTTCAAGACCCGTCTTAGACCTCTTTGTGCGTGTACATGCACAAACGTGCATGCATTCATGTGTGCGTGTGTGCTTCTGCATGCTTGTATCTGTGTTTGGTTTGTTATTCATATCTCCTGCTTTCAAATTATTGTAATTTCTACACCAATTAATTTTATTTAATGACAGCTTGAACTTATGCACTAAAGTGTGTGTGTGTTCGTTCTTCTGTCTTTGCATGGCTAGCGGCTTGAACCTCCATTTGGTGTTAATGATTGTAACTTCAACACAAACTGATTTTATCTGACCAACAGCTTGAATCTATGGTTGCAAGTACCAAGTAGTTAGATTTTCTTATGTCTTGTAAATCTTCCCTCTTTTTTCTCTTATGACCCCTGTAATTTGTATCAAGTCCCCATCCCCGTTACTCTCTCTCTCTCTCTCTCTCCATGACTAGCTGGTTATCTTTTATGCCCTATCCCCTCTTCTCCCAGCTGGACCCCCAAAACACTTGGCCATTGATTCTTCGCCTTAGGTTGATGGTAGGATCTCCCAAGTTATGAACATTTCTTTCTACTATACCTTGTTCTTCCTCTTCCAAGATCAACTATTTGGTATTCATGATCTTAAATTTTACTTCAATAATGTCTTTTTTTAAACTGTTTAATGGTAATCTGATTGATTTATGAGTAACATGGGAGGTCTTGTCAATCTGGTGGGTTCCTTTATCGGTAAAAAAAAACTACTTTCATATGATTATATGGAGGGTGTGTTGTGATTGCAAAATCTGACTTGACCTCAGAGAGAGATTGTTGGTGTGAGCAAGTACAAAGCAAGTAGGACTCATATTTCCTGACCTAACTCTTTAACTTTCCTTCTATACTAATAACTCTAATATTGTGTAACTTTAGTACTTCCCTCAAGTTGGAGCTTAGATATTTATCATGTCCAACTTGTTACATAAAAATTGAAAAATTCTTCTTTGGCAACCCTTAGTAGAATTACCACATATTTCGGGTCTTTGAATTATAATTAATGCAGATTACGTATTCAAAGAATTACAAATGAAACAAGAAAATTTTATAATTTCTGGGTTCTTTTCAATTTGTAATTCTTTGAATATGTAATAGCAGAGGTGTATTGTTGAACATAGTTTTAGTCGTCTGTCTTAGGTTGAGACTTGTTTTGACATTTTGGTTGCCAGAGGTGTATTGCTGAATGTGGCTTCCTTTGTCGTAGATTCGTTCTGGTCGGATTGCTTAGTATCATTTGCATTCGTCCAATTCTGCGTTTGGAACGAAAATCGCTTGTCTTTGACTTGAGCTGAAGTTTAAGCGATGTTCGTTTAGCAACGAAGTCCAATTTAAAATGTTTGAACGAAGTTCGCTACTTGGCGAGAATCGCCGAGATTGTTGCCTTTAGATCCGCACCTTGATTTACTGCTAAGATCTCTCTTGGGGGTCAAATATTCTGCGAGATTCGCCAGACACCCTAAGATTTAGGCTATCTTTTAGCCTCTTTGTTAGGTCTAATCACTTTTCATAAGAAGTGATTTTTGGGAAGTTGGATTTGGAAAGCTTATAAATAGCCTCTTATATTCTCATCTTCTCCCATCTCATCTTCTCTATGTTTAAGTCTTCTCCAACCTGACCGGAGATGTTCTTCGATAGAGGAGCTGAGATTAATCGGCTCTAACAAGAGTTAGCCCAAGTGAAGGGCAATTCTACGGAGGAAATCCATGTTCTCCGCTAGTTGGTGGATTTGCTTCAGGCCGAAAGGGCTATGCTCGAGCAAACCCTTGAGAACAAGTCGGAAGCATATCGCGAGGTGATCCGTGATAGGGACGCATGGAGCTTTGAGTGTCATACTCTGCGTAGGGCCATTCAGAGGCTGAGGTGACACTTGAAGAAGGACCCATGGAGTTCCACAAGTGAAGACTCTGAAAGTGATTAAGTCTCGCAAGTGTGGACCTAGAACGTAATTAGACGTCGCCTGGCTTTCTCGGACTTGACGTCGAATTTTTTCTGTATGTCTATGCTTTGTTCCCTAATCTTTGTTTGGTTTGGAGAGTGGGAGCTCACTTGTTTAGTGTAGCTTCTTTATGTTCCTCAACCGTCACATAGTTTGAGGGAACATGAGCTATTCTTGCTTTGTGTTTCTCCTCTTTGTTCCTTGACGGTTGTTGAGGTTGAGGAATGAATGCTCAATATCCTTATAATTTGAGTGTCTGAGACTTGCTTGTATGCAGCCTTTATGATCAATGAAAGAGTTATATTTTCTGTCTTCTTTCATGTGTTTGATCTTTGCATGGTGTGCTTCTTGCATTTGAGGCGAAGCTCAGGCTTCATGTGTTGGCGAGAGTCATTGAATTAGATTCGCCAAGTGAGGCCCTTGGATGAAGTTTGCTCAATTCTCAGACTTAGGCAAAGTTTGCTAAGTCGGTCGACAAAGTTCATTCGGCGTTCGAGCAAAGTTAGCTAGACTAGTCAGTGAAACTAGCTCAGGTGATTTGAGATTTTAAATCTCCGATTTTTGTGCCTAAATTTGAGGTGGAGATGTCTATTAAGCGAAGTTCAGGGTGAGATCTTTGGGCAAAGCTCGGGGTGAGATTTTTGGATGAAGCTCACTGAAAGCCTATAAATAGACTGTTCATCTTTTTTTTTTCTTCACTTTGCTTCCAAAACCCTAAACCTCTTGAGCCTTTCAGAGCTCTTTAATCTCAAGATCTCTTCGATTTCAATAGCTCCTTATCATCAGCTTGTCAAGGGAAAGCAGGTCGTTGGCAGCTCTCATCGGTTGACCGCCGCTGCAGCGCCACAACTTGAGATGGCATCAGGTAAGTTTGTAAACCCATCTTCTTTCTCAGCCTGGCCATCAACGGCGGGCCTTTTTTGTTTGCCAAAACAGCCCCCATTGAGCTCGAATAGTGCTTCAAAGCACTTGAATCAGTTTTTGCTGTTGACGGCGAGATTTCAATGACCGTATTTGGTCTTAGATCTGGGTATCGCCGCGACGGTGAGGCTTTGACAGCCGCCATCAATGGCACTTCGCATGGCGAACTTCGCTCTTTCGGCGAGGTTCGCTATTTTAGCCTGTTGAGCTTTTGGGCGAACATCATCTCAGCAAAGTTCGTCATGTTAGTCCACTTGGGCTTCTGAGCGAGTCTCGCCACTGTGTTGAGATTCGCTGTTGTTAAGGTGAACTTCGCCTAGACTTGTAACACTTAGCCAAATTTTGAGCTTAGTAATGGGCAAACTTCACTCTTTGGTGAATTTCACCCTAAACAAGTTTAGTGAGTTCCGCTTATGGGCCCAGCGCCTTAATTGATTTTAGAATCCATCTTTCTAACTCATCTCCTCTTCTCTATGCAGTTCCTCTATCGAATACGCCTGTTAGCCATCACAATCACTTTGGGCACAATAGAACCTAGGATCCGTTGACATTGCATGTTTTTAGAGGCAATTTTCTACTATTTTTGGAGGAGAGTAGTCAAGAGCGGATTGACGAGATCCGTCATGGGAGTGCTGCCACTTTAATAGAGCTCATCGCGGATGGTGAGTTCTCTATCCCGAAAAGGGATCAATCGGGGAAGCCACAGTTTTTATTTGGTGATAGCAACCGAGAAGGCACTTTTACAGGAGAATGAGCGTTGGTATTACGCTCAAGGAGATCGCCACTTTTACATGCCTACAATGGAGCGGCATGCATCATTCATGTTCATGTAACACCTCGTTGTTCCTCGTCTAATGCGATTCCTAATCACCAACAAGTAGAACAACATGATGGTGGGAAGCTTGAAACATGAAGGAAGCTTCTGTCAGGAGGGACGTTTCGGCCTTAGCATCGTTGGTCTCCGTCTTGGCTTTATCAAAGAGGACGCTCCAGCGAATGAAGTCCCTGTGGTCCCAAATGTGTTCAGCAATCAATTTACCGAACTTAGTGGACAGTATCCGAAAAGATGCTAGGTTCCCTGGATGGGTTAGATCAATTGATTCAAAGTGGTGGGCTCGATTGGTTAATTTTGCCCTTGCCACATTTGGAGAGGGACTAACAGAGTTGCGGTTCTACTCTGCAGTGAGAGCTTCCAAATATAACGTTGAGATTTGTGCGCGGTGTTATACAATATCCTTGAGCTATATAATATTGACAACACTTTCTTCACTCTGGCGGGGGAGATTGGGATAGCCTTGCACAAGATGTTTGAAGTATCTCGACTGCCCATGGGAGAGCGGCCGTACGAGGAGTTATTCCCCACAAATGAGGAGTTGAGGAATATGGGACATTACGCCCATGTTGGTGAGACATTTCGGGAGTTGGTTTGCCACTTCCACATCTATCACCAGACAGTTGCTAATGCTGCTCATGGCCCCCATGTTGGTTGCGTATCTTGGGCAGAATATCTCTTTAGGAACGTGAGTAAGAAGGGAAAAGTGGAACCTATCCTATGAGTGCCGTACTTAAAGTAGAGAAAAAGATTTTCAAGCATGGTTCCATGCTCCATACTGCTCTATCAGAAGAGTGTGGATTCCATGCAGGAGATACATTCGAAAGCTTTCATCATTAGGCTGAAGAACCTATCTCTGCTCAAGCTTTGCTCAGGGTGTTCCTTTCAATCTGGTTGAAAGGATGCATCGTGCCCTCTCGTTCGAAGGACTGTGTATCCATCAAAGTATTTTACCCTGCAATTTTGATTTCTCATGGGTATAAATTGACTTTGCTCCCGGTCATGATCAGTTGCATCCACCATGGATTAAGGGAGTTAGTGACTGAAGGGAAGAATTCTGAATCCCGAGGTGGAGCTACCGTACACCTATTTGATGGTGTGGTATACACTCCATTGCTCTTCACTTATGTCTATCGCCACCAGGCTTGAAGAAGGGATCGCATTGCTATAGTGGTTTGAGTCCTTAAAGTGGACGGTCAAGTATGCTGTGTGTGGTCCGCCAAATTATGCGAAATAAAGACCATTACCTTCTCTACTATTGCTTCTCGAGATTGCTGGTGCCAACTTTTGAGATAAATTTGAAGATGGTCTTGGATCGGACGGTTCACTTGCTTAACTAGCGGTTGCTTCAACTAGCTGGTTAACATTAGACCTGGGCATCTCGTCGCTCACCTGAATGGAACAGAATGCTACATGGAGCCTTATCTTCCTTTCTGTTTTGCGCGCAATTTGAGTATGACCAACTTTATGTTAGTTGATAGAGCTCGTGCTTGGTATCATTTCGCTGTTGGGGGCACTGGCGCTACTACTTTTATCTTACCCTACAATGTGCCTAACTGCTATATGACGTTAGGATTTTGTAAGTGGTACTTCGCAGTGAACGTCCCCAGTCCGAACTTCCAGGTGAACAAGACTGATGTCAAGTGGATTATCTGGAAGTACAAAAAAGCTTTCAAGAAAGGCTCCAAGAGTCGAGCACTTTGGCTCCAAGAGTACCTAGCAGAAGCTAGGTTAGATGGGGACAATGATGACTCAGGTGCACCTACTGACAAGTCCCACCACGCATACCTGTTGGTATCAGCATAAGAGAGCCGATGACCCAATGGGAGGCAATAGGTAAGGGAGCTCGTGGCAAAAGACCATGACAAGTTCAACGCCCACAAGAACCGCCTAAGCATCGATGCTTGGAATTGCCTTTGAAGGAGAAATCCTTCATAATAGAAGAACCTTCTAAGGCAAAGGGATAATCCCATATAGCCTCTACGCCGAGCCAGTGGCTGAGCATGCAGCTGCTTCAAGTAATTTTCCCTCCTTTTTTTTGTCACCATCTCTATAAGTATATGTTTTGATGATGTGTGCTCCTCATTTGAAGATAAGGAATCCACGCACGTCGACTGGGTGGACTCGGAAGAGGAAGAAGAAGAAATGGTCGACTACGACACCGACGTCTACTTCACCGATCCTAAAGAGTTTGTACCAAGAGGTGATGTAGGCTGGTCTTCTCACATCTTAGGTACATTTTTCATTCGAACGGATGATGCGGTTATTCCAACTTGATAATTAACATCTTACTTCCCTCATAATGTAGACGCTGAGGCTGAACTTCATGTTGGCGCCGTGACCACTGTGCCTCCTTCAGTCGCAAGCCTTCAGTCACTAGGCGCTTAGTTTCTATTGTGAAGTCATCCGAATCTGAAGGGGATGTGACGATTTCTACGCTTCCTCGAGGAGATGAAATGGGTATGCCTCCGAGGTTCTATCCTCAGATCGAAGAGAACCTACGGCGTCGGCGAAAAGGCCTATCAGACCATGGATCGAGGTCACCTAATGTCGATATCGAGCCTACGGTCGCACATATCGAGCCTATGGTCGCACCCATAACGATAGCATTGGTTACACAGCACTCCGAGCCTTTGGTCACGACAACTCCGTTCCCTCTGCCTCGATTGACATTTCAAGTGTTTTAGCTTCACTTGCTTCATATTTTATACCGGGCGGAGAATAATTGAAGGCGGCGTCAACTGAGTTGCCATTGACGACTAAGTCTTTAGCCATGGCGACTGAAGCAGGACTGTCGTGGCCAGCGGAAGCTCCTTCTCCGAATTCTGATGACTCAGCCTAATCGGAGATTCAAATTTTGGTCAAAAGTTTGATGAAGCTATTCAATCAAAGTGTTGAAAGTACTCTGACTATTGGGAAAGACTTATCCTCCCATACCAAGCGATTATTGCGAAGTTAGCTCAACCTCCTTGCGTCGATCGCTAGAGCTGAACGTGTTGAGCCTTATAAGGAGATGATTGACCAAGCTAAACTCCATTCTCTAGAGCTACAGCATCTTCGCGAGGCCGATGTCACCGCTATTACAGAGCTTGAGTTCCATCGTCTTATGACAGAATGTCGTAAGCTCGAAGAGGTTTCCTCAAAGAGGTGGAAGAAGTCAACTTATGGCTTTAGGAACTAACCACCCGCCTTACTGAGATTGATGGTGAGAATACGGAGATCACCAGTGCCATCTTTGAGAGGGAAGCTAACATCAATGGGGCTAAGGTTATTATCGCTGAAGCGCAAACTAAGTTAGAAGCGGTTCAAAAGCAAAAAGAGGAGCTTGAAGCTAAGTCTACTAAATTGGTCGCTGAACGTACCCATAGGGCAGAACGTTTGAAGGTGGAATAGGCTCAGTTGGAAGTCGTGGGTGCTCGAGCAACGCCAGCTGATCTGAAGGCTTTTGAAGGAGCAGGCTTTAAAAGGCACCGTTGACACGCGAGACCGGAATGGCTCAATGTATCGAACGTATCAGGTCCTTGTATCACTGATGATCTTGGTTGATCTTCATATTGCGTCATCCACTTTTGTAACGACTTAGCTCTCTTTTGACAATAAAGAATTTTTACTTTTGGATTTGAACGATAGAGGTGTAATATTAACATATCGTATGAAATTTAGAATCACGAATGACTCTGAGGGCAAAATGGCTGAGATTCAACTCACCTACATGAAGAAAGGAGTCGATAGAGGTGTAATATTAACTAGTTGGGTTTGAGGGAGTCCAAGGGACAATTATTGTTTGGAAGTGTGGTGTTAACGTGTCAAATAGAACAATCGACATAGGTGTAATATTAACATATCAGGTTTGATGAGAGCACTATCCAGAGGTGTATTGTTAACATGACAATACTAAGAGAATTTTAAAGAGGTGTGGTGTTAACGTGTCAAATAGAACAATCGACATAGGTGTAATATTAACTAGTTGGGTTTGAGGGAGTCCAAGGGACAATTATCGTTTGGAAGTGTGGTGTTAACTTAACGGTATGAAAAATCCATGGAAGTGTAATATTAACTGATCGATTTTGGAAGAGGGACTGACAAAGGTGTGATGTTAACTAGTCAGATCTTAAGAAATGCAAACCGTTCAAAGGTGTAATGTTAACATGACGGTGGCAAGAGATTCCCAGGATTACAGAGGTGTAGTGTTAACTTGAGAAATCACTGGGGGATTTTATTAGAATTGGATTGTTGATAATTTTTGTTGAGAAATCATTCTCATGGTTAGAGGTGAAAACTTAAACGTGACCAATATCTCCGTGGGGAGATGAATAAGGCTCAATTTAAGGGTAATATTTCTTATGAAATTTCTCATTAATTAGTGCCATAAGCCTGTTGCCATTTGAATTAAGCAAACGATATGCTCCATTTGAGTAGACCGTCTCTACTATAAATAGGGCCTTCCCATTTGGGTTGGAATTTACCTTTGGTCTTTTGCGTCATAATCATAGGTCAAAGAACAGCTAAGACCAAGTCTCCTTCTTTAAAAGATCATTCTCTGACTCTCTTATTGAAGGCTCTTGAAATTCAAAATTGGTACATCTCGATCTATTGTTGAGCTTTAAGTCTCAATTCATCCAGCACCTCTAGATCTTGAAGACGCCTTAATTGTTGTTTTCCTGTCTTCATCTTCTCTGCGAGAGCGGTTCTCAACGATAAAATTTGGATTTCCAATGGTATCACAACTTCACATCCGCATACCAGGGAAAAGGGTATAGCGCCTGTGGGAGTGCGGACCGCTGTTCGATAGGCCCAAAGACACTCCAAGTTTCTCGTCCCAATCTCATTTATTGGAAGAGACGAGCTTCTTCAGAAGCTTGATAATGGTATTGTTAAAAGCTTCTGCCAGACCATAAGCAGCTGGGTTGTATGGTGTGAAGCCACATCTTGGATCCTAAATTTATCGCGGAATTTAAAGAATAGTCGGCTGATGAACTGCGGACCATTATCATGAACCATCCTTCAAGGGACGCCGAATCGATAGATGACGTTTTGTTTCAAGAACTTGACCTGTTAGAAGTCTTGACTTTTTTGAGTGGGATGACTTCGACCCATTTGGAGAAGTAATCAGTGATGGTCAAGATGAATCGATGGTCTTTAGCAGATGGTAGGCTAATTGGCCCGATGACATCCATTCTCCACATCTCAAATGGCCATGAGGCTATTGTTGGATGTAATTCTTCTGAGGGTTGGTGTAAGAAGTCTGCGTGGAACTGGCATGCATGACACCATTTGGTATAAGCCACTGCATCCGCGATCATTGTCGGCCAATAATAGCCTAGACAATGGAGTCGGTCCTGGAGTTTAGGTCCAGGTTAATGAGCTCCACACGTACAATTGTTTCGAGTCTTTTGAATTATAATTAACACGGATTACAATTTAAAAGAAACTACAAATGAAATAAGAAAATTATATTCAGTAGGTTCTTTTCGGTGCCAATGGAGCATCGTTCTTGTACTCTGTCGACTGTCCGACTAAAGTGTTGAGTCTTCTGCTAGTTGACAGTTGTCGAAGCTCTTTTGAAGATGCTGTAGTCTTCTTTGGATGATGTCAAAATTGTTAAAATCCAAGATACTTAGCTAGACACCGAGTGCGGATACCTAGTGTCCTAAAATGAGCAATCTCCTCTCCTCTTATAGGCTAAGAGAGAGAGAGAGGGAGAGAGGGAGAGAGTATTAGTGGCTATTAAATATGGATCAAGTGACCATTAACTTAGGAGATAATGGAGAGAATAATTTCCATAAAAATAGCTCTTGAAATGGTCAATGGCGAGGTTCGCCTATAACGGTCGAAGGCGACGCTCGCTGAACAGTTTTAGGTGAAGTTTGCCGAGCAGTTTTGGGCAAAGGTCATTCTAGCAGACTTCGCCAGAATGTGGGTCTTTTAGGCGAAGTTCGCATGAGGATTGGGCAAACTTTGCTATTGTTTGGGAAGGCTTTAGCATGGGCTTGTTATTGGGTCCACATGAAGTGTTTAGCCCATGGGCGTCCACTTTTGGACTTAAACTGAGTGTTGACCTAGGGAAGAGTATATTTTAACCATCTACAAGACCTCCCACAAAGTTTTTGAGATCCTGCTTTTGGCTTGTAACATGGATCGAAATACTTTGGGTAATAGCTAGAGGTGTACTGTTAAACATAGCTTGAGTTGTCTTGCTTGGATTGAAACTTATCTTCACCTGACTACTTTGGTTGCCAGAGGTGTACTGTTGAATGTAGCTTCCTTCGTCATTGTTTCATTTTGATCGGATGCTTAGTAACAATTTCCTTCATCTAGTTCTATGTTTGGAACGAAGCTTGCTTGCCCTTAACTTGAGCCAAAGCTTAAGGGAACAGCTTCTAGTAAGCGATGTTCGCTTAACTATGAGTTTGGTGAAGTTCACTTAATTTTAAGTGTTTGGCGAAGTTCGCTGATTGGTGAGGGTTGTCAAGACTATTGCCTCTAGATATGCACCTTAATTTGCAGTTGAGATCTCTCTTTAGGGTCAAATATTCGGTGAGATTTACCGGACACCCTAAGATTTAGTCTATCTTTTAGCCTTTTTATTTCGTCCAATCACTTCCCATAAAAAGTGATTTTTGTTATGGGAAGTTGGATTCGGAAGGCTTATAAATAGCCCCTTCTATTCTCATCCTCTCCTATCTCATTTTTTCCATGTCTAAGTCTTCTCCAACCCAACCGAAGATGTTATTTGATAGAGGAGCTGAGATCAATCGGCTCCAATAGGAGTTAGCCCAAGTAAAGGACAATCTTACAGAGGAAATCCGTGTTCTCCGCCAATTGGTGGATTTGCTTCAGGCCTAAAAGGTTATGCTCGAGCAAACTCTCGAGAAAAAGTCGAAAGCCTTCCGTGAGGTGATCCGTGATAAGGAAGCATGAAGCTTCGAGTGTCATGCTCTGCGTAGGACCATTAGGAGGCTGAGATGATGTTTGAAGAAATATCCATGGAGTTCCACAAGTCAAGACTCCGAAAGTGATTGTCTCGCAAGTGCGGACCTAGAACGTAATTAGACGCATTCAATTTTCTCGAACTTGATGTCGAATTTTTCTTGTGTGACTAGGCCTTGTTTCCCAATTTTCATTCGGTTTGGGAAACATGATCTCATCTGTTTAGTATAGCTCCTTTATGTTCCTCAGCCGTTACACAGTTTAAAGAAATAGGAGCTATTTTTGATTTGTGTTTCTCCTTGACTATTGTTGAGGTTGAAGAAATGAATGCTCACTATTCTTATAGTTTCAAGAGTCTGAAACTTGCTTGTATGCGCCTTTATGATCAATGAAAGAATTATAATTTCTGTCTTCTTCCATATGTTTGATCTATGCATGATGTGCTTTTTGCATTTGAGGCAAAGCTTAGGCTTCATGTGTTGGCGAGAGTCATTGAAAGATTCGCCAAGTGAAGTCTTTACGTAATTTGGATGAAGTGCACCAAAATTTCAAGCTTAGGCGAAGTTCGCTAAGTCGGTTAGCGAAGTTCATTAGGCTGGGCGAAGTTCGCTAGTCTAGTCAGCGAAGCTTGCTCAAATGATTTGAAATTTCAAATCTTTGATTTCTGTGCCTAAATTTGAGGTAGAGATCACTCTTTGGCGAGGTTCAGAGCGAGATCTTTGGGCAAAGCTCGGTGAGATTCTTGGGTGAAGATCAGGGTGAGATATCTAGGCGGAGCTCTCCGAAAATCTATAAATAGACTATTCGTCTTCTTCTCTTTTCCCTTTGCCTCCAAACCCTAGACTCTTCAAAATTTTCAAAGCCTTCAAGACATCCTCAATTTCAATGGCTCCTCGTCGCCAACTCGCTAAGGAAAGCAAGTCGCCGGCAGCTATCGTCGGCCATCTACCGCCGCTACGCCGCCACTGTTGAAAATGGTGTCAGGCATTCGAAACCCATCTCCTTCCTCAGCTCTACCATCATTGGTGGGGCGTCAGGTATTGAAACCCTATTGGGCTCGAACAGTGCTTCAAAGCGCTTGGGTTGGTTTTGCCGTTGATGGTGAGGCTTCAACGATCGTATTAGGTCTTAATTTTTTGGCTTCACAGGCGATGGCGGAGTTTTGATAGTCACCATCAATGGCGCTTTACACGGCGAACTTCGCTCTTTGGGCGGAGTTTATTGTTTTAGCCTATTGGGCTCCTGGGTGAACTTCATCTGAGTGAAGTTTGTTATATTAGCCACCTGGGCTTTTGAGTGAGTCGCCATTGTGTTGATATTTGCTGTTGTTGGGGCGAGCTTCGCCTAGACTTGTGACACTTAGCCAGATCTTCTAGTGCTTGGTGATGGGCGAACTTCGCTCATGAGTGAGCTTCGCTCAAACAAGTCTAGTGCGTGAGCTCCGCCTATGAGCTAAAGACTTAGTCAATTTTGAATTCCAACAGGTCTTCTAACTCATTTTCTTCTCTTTGTGCAGTTCCTTTGCCAGATACGCCCATTAGTCGTCATAACCACTTTGGGCATAATGGAACTCCGGATTCTCTAACGTTGCATGTTTTTAGGGGAACTATTCCTCTATTCTTTGAGGAAAGTAGTCAAGAACAAATTGACGCAATTCGCCACGGGAGAGCTACCACCCTAATAGAACTTATCACGGATGCCGAGTTCTCTATCATAAAAAGTGACTAATCAGGGAAATCACAATTTTTTTTGGTGATAGCAACCTAGGGGGTACTGCCATTTCTAATCAAGAGAGGGACGTTGGTACTCTGCCTAGAGAGATCGATGCTTCTATTTGCCAGTGATGGAACGACATGTATCGTTCATGTTCCTATAGCATCTCGCTATCCATCATGTGATGCAATTCCCAATCGTTAAAAAGGAGGACAATGTGATGGTAGGAAGCCTGAAGCTTGAAGGCGGATTTTCGATAAGAGGGGCGCTTTGGCCTTAGCATCATGGGTTTCCCTGCTGGTTTTGTTAAAGGGGACGCCTTTGCTAATGAAGTCCCTGTGATTCCGATTATGTTCAGCAAGTAGTTTGCCAACATCAACGGACAGTATCCAGAGGAAGATGTTAGATTCCTCGATGGATTAGATTAACTGATTTGAAATGGTGGACTCGGTTGATTGATTTCACCCTAACCACCTTGGGAATAAGACTGATGGAGTTGGGGCTGTACTCCGCGGTGAGAGCTTCTCAATATTGCATTGAAATTTGCGCACTGATGTTATACAGCATTATCGAGCTGTATATATTGATAGCAACACTTTCTTTACTTCGAGGGAGATTGGAATAACTTTGCATGAAATGTTTGAGGTATCTTGTTTGTCAATGGGAGAGTGGTTGTACGAGGAATTCTTACCTACCAACGAGGAGTTCAAAAGTATAGCCCACTACGCTCATATTGGTGGGACCTTCCAAGAGTTGGTGTGTCATTCCACATCTGCCACTAAACGCTCGCCAATGCTACTCACGGTCCTCACGTTGCTCGCGTGTCTTGGGTTGAATATCTATTCACAAACGTGAGCAAAAAGGGGAACGTGATATCCCTCCAAGTACCGAGCTTGAAGTGGAAAAGAGAATTTTCAAGCATGGTCCTGTGCTTCATACTGTCACATCGAACGAGTGTGGATTCCATGCAGGGGACACGTTCGAAAGCTTCCACCATCAAGCCGAAGAGCCCATCTTTGCTTAGGCTCTGCTCATAGGGTTCCTTTCGATTTGGTTGAAAGGATATGTAGTGCCCTCTCATCTTAAAGATTGCATCTCCATCAATTTGTTATACCTTGCAATTTTTATTGCTCATGGGTACAATCTGGCTTTGCTCCCGGCCATGATCAACTACATCCACTATAGATTGAGGGAATTGGCCACATAATATTTGAATCAGCAGGGTGGCTGCCCGAGGAAAGAAGTCCCGAATCCTAGGGTGAAGTTGTTGTATACCTATTTGATGGTGTGGTATACGCTATTATTCTTCACTCATCTCTGTCGCCACCAAACATGAAAAAGGGGTTGGATTGCTACATCGATACGAGTCCTCAAAGTGGAAGGTTAGGTACGCTGCGGGGATCCGCCAAGTTGTGCGGAACAAATATCACTACCGTCTCTATTGTTGTTTCCTCAAAATTGCTGGCACCAACTTGGGATGAATTTGAAGACGGTCTTGGCTCGGAGGGGTTCACTTGCCTAAGCAGTGGTTGCTTCAACTGGCTGGTTAGCATCAGACCAGGTCACCTCATTGCTTAGTTAAATGGAATTGAATGTTATATCGAGCCCTATTTACCCTGTCATTTTGCGCGGCAGTTTGGATATGACTAACTTTTTCTTGGTAATCCGGGCTATTGCGCTCTAAAAGCCTTGTTGATGGAGCTCGAGCTTGGTACCATTTCGTCGCTGGAGGCACCGACACCACGTTCACTTTACCTTACAATGTTCCTAATTGTTATATGATGTTAGGATTTTGTAAGTGGTACAATGCGGTGAACACTCTGAATCCAAAATTTTCGGGTGAATAAGACCCGCATGAAATGGATCATTAGGAAGTATAAAGAAGCTTCCAAGAGAGGATCCAAAAGTCGAGCACCTGGGCTCCAAGAATATTTAGCAGAAGCCGGATCAGATGGAGATGAAGATGACTCAGGTGCCTTCGCTAACAAGTTGCCGCCACGTAGGCCTATCGGCATCAGTATTCGAAGCCGAGAGAGCCGACGGCTCTTTAGGAAGCGGCAGGTAGAGGGACTCGTGGAAAGAGGCTACGACATGTCCGACGCCCATAAGAGCCACCCAAATGATGACGCTTGGAATTGCCTCTCAAGGAGAAATCCTTCATGATAGAGGAGCCTCAAAGGGCTAAAGAAAAGTCTTCCGTCGCTTCAGCGCATGAGCCAGTAGCCAAACCTACGACTGCTTCAAGTAAGATTCGTTTTCACCTTTATCTTGATTCAATATATTTGCATCCTGGCGGCATATGTCTCTTATTTGCAGATAAGGACCCCACACACATTGATTGGGTAGATTCGGGAGAAGAAGAGGAAGAACAAGTCGATTATGATACCGATGCTTACTTCACCGAGCCTAAAGAATCTGTACCAGGAGGTGATGTAGGCAGATCTTCCCACATCTCACGATGTTTTTCATTCAGAGGGATAGTGTGGTTATTTCAACTTGATAGCTATTTTCTTACTTCCCTCATAACGCAGACACTAAGGCAGAGCCTGATGTCGGCGCTGCGACCACTGCGCCTTCTTTCGTAGCAAAACCTTCGGTTTCTACGCGCTTGGTTTCTGTTGTGGAGTCTTCTGAGTCTGAAGGAGATGTACCAATTTCTCCCCTTCCTCGAGGAGACGAAATAGGTATGCCTTCAAGGTCCGAACCTTAGATTGAAAGCGAGCTTATGGAGTCGATAGAAAGGCCGATCGGATCATGGATCGAGGTTGCTAATGTTGATATCGAACCTGCGGTTACGAATATCAAGCCTGCGATTGAACTCACCATGACAATGTTGGTCACACGGTGCTCTGAGCCTTTGGTCAAACCCGCAATAGCGACGGTCACACAACGCTCCGAGCCTTTGGTTTCTATAGCGACAGGATGGACATACCGCACTCCGAGCCTTTGGTTGCAACAACTCCTGTTTCGTCCGCTTCAATAGACATTTCGAGTGTTTTGGCTTCACTCACCATTATTTTATCTTGCGGTTGAGTTAAGCGTCAAGCGAGTTGCCCTTATTTGTTAGCTTAGGGGATGCCCAATATTCGTCGTGAAGGAGGTCAGGATGGAACCGCATCATCTTGTGTTTAGCCTTTGCATAGACTGTTGGCTTGGGGGATGCCCAATATTCATCGTGAAGGAGGTCAGGATGGACCCTCATCATCTCTCTTTTTGTAGTTGTAAGAGGGACAAATCCTTGACTTTGTCGACCTTGCTGATCATGATTAACCAGTTCCTTTCTTGCGGTGGGAGTGGGAACGACTCCATTTTGAGCTTGGGTCTCTGGCATGGACCCAAACTGAAGAGTTATTATGTTAGCGGTAACCTTCTTTTGCTCGGGTCAAAGTTTAAGAATCCCTAAGTCCACGAACGTCTGTATTTTACCCTTGAGGATACAACAGTTCTTCATTGAGTGTCCCAACATTCTATGATAAAGGCAATAGTTAGGATCATCAGTTTTCCCACCCTTTTCGGGGCGTTGGGCTTTGGAAAGTTTCAACCAATTACCCTTGTTGAGCACATAAAAGATGGCAACAATATGCTCATCTTTGAATGAGTAGCTCCGTTGGGTACCCTTCTGGGACTCTTTCTTTTGACTGTCGGGCTTTTTAATCTCGACAACAAACGTCTCTTTAGTCTTTGACTGGAACAATTGTCCCTACTTGTTTTTGTCCCCTTTGCGGTTGGTGCGAGGGTCGAACTTATTTTTGTCCCCTTTGCGGTTGGGACAACTGTCCGCCTACTCCATAAGATCTTTCTATGAGTTTGTCTTAACGACACCCATGTGAGCTTCTATGTGGCTCAAGAAATTATGCTCACATGTCTGAAGTAACATTGGGAGTTGCATATCTCGGCACCGCAAACTTAAATTGCGAAAGTGCTTGATATAGTCTCTAACTGAGTCATCGCTCCTTTGCTTCTCGAAGAGAAGCTTGGCCATGGTGACATCCAATTACTCCTCATGAAATTAGAAGACAAACTAAGATTCTAAATTAGCCCAGGATTTGATTTATCCTTCAGCTACGTTCTGGAACCAGTCAAAGGCTACTTCCTCAAGGGTGCCAATGAAGAACCTTGCCTTGATGGCATCATTTCCTACTACATTCCCTATTTGTTAATGGAAGTAGTAGATGTGCTGGTTGGGGGATCCATTGCCATCGAACATATGTAACGTCGACGGCTTAAACTTCATCGGATAGTGAACGGAGTCCCACTCGATGGGATAAAGTCGAGTGATCCCAACCTTCTTTAGCTCGGTTCGCTGTGTGAGAGCATTGAGTTGATTTTGGAGATCTTCAAGGACCTCGCCTCATGGCTCTGTTTTGGTGGAGCTGATGTTTCTGATCGTGAGTGAACGGAATTAGCAACTTCTTGATGCGACTTTTCTTTCTCAAAATGAGTTTCAACAACCGGTCATTTTCCTTTTGAGGAGCTTGAATGCTGTTGTTGGGAGACAACCATGAGCTACTGAAGCATCACTTCGAGGCGTTCAAATTGCTCATGGGACGCCTTTTCCTGGGCTTCCATTTGTCGGAGAAGATCATCATGAGCTTCTCTATCCGCCATATCTGTCACCCACCCCCGCTCTTGACTTGAACTAGAGGTTGCATTTGGCGCTATAGCAGTGGTCGCATCACTAATGGCAGGAAGATCTATCTAGAAAATACCCGTGGAGCGTGCGTCCTCAGGAGTGAATAGTTAAAGGGAATTGCTGCCCCTTGCTTGGACCTAGTGTGACGATAAACACCGTCGGGACGAGTATACTTTCAATGCCTGGAGAATATCTTGGGTCGGAAGGACTATCAATATCTTCATCATCATCTCCATTGGTCACACCGGTCATAATGACCGTGAATTCTTTGAGATTAGTTTTACTCTTTCGAGTACGTCGTCACCTTTTAATCCTAGCCTTTGAAGACTCAGGAACTTGGCTAAGATGATTAAATACCGATTCCTTTACAGGAATGGATTTGCACTGGCAATTTATTTGAACTACCGTGATGATTTCCCTTAAGGTCGCAATGCTGACATTGGTGTACCCTCTTTAGAGAAAGAAACTCTCTTAAATCAATGGGAGCTTCAACTTGGCTTTGTTGGTTGCTCCTCTTGAGAGCAATTTCACCTGCTCAGACTTTGGCAAGCGTACATCGCCTATGATGATATTGTTTTGACCCTCGACTAGCGCGGTCAATTAAGTCCTTAACACAAATCAGAGCTTGTAATTTGGATGAAGAATCACTATGGATAATATTTTTCCTTACGGGATTTTAGATGCCCATTCTTAGCTCCTGTTAAGAAAGCATAACGAGCATCACAAGATGCTTTAAAGCGAACCCTCAGAGGGGTTGTGGACTGAAGTCCAAAATCAGAAGACGTATGAACATCTTAACCCTCACTAGGAATGAGGGTCGCTATTTCTCCGCTTTGGGCAAAGTTCGTCTGACTTTCAGTGAAGTCAAAGACTTTTGTCGGTGTCGCCTTCTTTTGGGTGAGAATCGAATCTGACTCTGTTCTCGCACTGCGGCGAATCTTACGGTAGCTTCTGGTGGTAGTCATGGTTGACTTATTAGAGGAAATAAATTCCTCAAACTTAGCTTGGTCAAATTCAATGACCAACGACTCAGTAAAAGACCCTAAGGCCTTAGTGTTGGACTGCGACACAATCTTCTCGTCAGTTAAGAAGGGAGTCCCCAATAGAGTTGTCATCCTATTTCTGATCTTTGAATTATAATTAACGCAGATTACGAATTCAAAGAATTACAAATGAAATAAGAAAAATTTATAATTTCTGGGTTCTTTTCCGTGTGCCGATGGAGCATCGATCTTGTACTTTGTTGACCATTCGAACAAAGCGTTGGGTTTTTTGTTGATTGAAGATTGTCGAGGCTCTTTCAAAGATACTGAAATCTTTCAAAGATGCTAAGTTTTAGGTGCCCAAAAATAAGCAATCTCCCCTACTCTTATACGCTATAGAGAGAGAGAGTTAGTGGCCATTAAATATGGATTTAGTGGCCATTAACTTAGGAGATCATGGGGAAACCGTTTCCACAAAAACAACTTTTGAAACGGTCAATGGTGTCGAGGGTGAAGCTCGCTAAGTGGTCATGGGCAAAGCTCAGTTTAGCGAGCTTTGCCGGAACGTGGGCAGCCCACTTCTCCATATGGTGTGAATGATGTGGCCCATGTGGATCTTTTAAGTGATGTTCGTGTGAGACTTGGGCGAGCTTCGCCATGGTTCGGGTGAGCTTTGCCATCGGCTTGTATTTGAGCCCGCATAAAGTGTTTAGGTCATAAGCGTTCACTTCTTGAGCTTAGGCTGAGATTGGTACTGGGGAAAATATATTTCAACCATCTACACCACCCATCTGAACATTCGAACGAGCATAACTCGTACTATTCTTCCTGAAAAGAGTTGAATAATTTGCCCATTATGATATCCTGATACATAGAAGAAGAAACGATGATATCAATGCTACTTTATGTCTAAGCAATGGCAAGAGGATGACAACAATGAGTGTGACGAGCAACAAGGAAAGAAGCTTGACAAGCACGATCAAGAAAAAGCTTCACGGGTGACATCGAGAAAAAAAGGTTTGCAAGTACAACATGGAATGAAGCTTTGCGAGCGATGATGAGGAAAAGAAGCTCCTCAAGCAAGATTGAAGAAAAGAAACTTCGCGAGCGACATCAAGAAAAATAGCTTTGAGAGTGAGATAAAAAGAACATGCTATGCGATGGTATGAGAGTTGAGTGAGTCCAAGACGACAAGATCTGAAAAGGACTGAGGGAGATTGATATGAGAAGAGACCACATCTTAGATCCCGGCTTTGATCAGAGAGGGGCTTACATGATGGTGAGTTGGGCGAAATAAGCTTGCTTAGCTAGCTGATGCTAGCCAGGCTCGAGGCATGATGCAAAAAAAAAACCACGAAAAAATAAATTAGCAACTAAGACTAGTCCAGAGAAGACAAAAAAATTTCATAGAAAAAACATTGCAAAAATCTCGGCAAAAATTATAAGCCCGTAAAGTTTGATCTATTGTGTTTGAAAGAGAACAAAAAAATCTAATAAGGGATAAATCACAAGTTGCGGCAAGCTAGTTTGAAGAAAGACATAAAGGGGCCTGATCTTGCTGACGACGATGGGAGACCATAACAGTAAAATCACAAGCTGTGGTAAGCTCGTAATAAGCTTGCTTAGCTAGTTATCGCTAGCAATGCTTGGGGACATGATGCAAAAAAAAAAAAATCAGGCAAAATAAATTGTCAGCCAAGACTACAAAATATGACAAGAAAATTTGGCAGTAAAATCTCAGCAAAAATTACCAGCCTGGAAAGTCTGATCTCTTGTGTTTGAAGAGAACAAAAATCTGATGAAGAGGAAAAACCACAAGTTGTGGCATGCCAGTTTGAAGAAAGACGAAGAGGAGCCTGATCTTGCTGAAATCTTTCTTATTTTAAAATTAGTTTTCAAATGATTGAAATTGCTATTAGGTCCCTCGATTCCTATAAGTAATTTCAATTTGGCTTAATTGCACTTAAGTACCTTATCATTTCCCCAACATTGCACTTATACACCAGCACTTATATACGCTAAAGTTTTTAGAACATTCACTTACATACCCTCACTTGTTTATAGCAGCACTTATATACCCAAAAGTTTTAAAACATTCACTTACATACCCTCACTTGTTTATAGCAAAGACTTATATACCCAAAAGTTTTAAAAGTTGCACTTAAATACCCTCAAGTTTGCATAATTGAGGGTATTTAAGTGCAAGTTTTAAAAATTTTAGGGTATTGAAGTGCAAGTTTTGAAAACTTTACAGTATACAAGTGTTGCCAAACAAGTGAGGGTATATAAGTGCAAGTTTTAAAAACTTAAGGGTATATAACTACTGCCAAAAACAAGTGAGAGTATATAAGTGATAAGCAGGGGAAACTATAGGGTATTTAAGTGTAATTAAGCCTTTCAAATTAGTCCCTTTAGTTTGCTTGCTACCTTTTGGCTGGGAGAATAATTCTTCTGAACTTAACTTTTGCCATAAATTGCCAGCTGTACCCTTATGTTTAAGTTACATACAAATTCATATATGTTTCTTTAAATTTGTTTAAACCCCAAACCCTTTTAAAATCCATACACATTAAATCTTCTTTCTTGGCAACGATTTGTTCTCCTCCCTAACCCATTGAGTGAGGATAAAAAATTAAGTAACCATCTTAGATTAATCACTAACCCAACCAAAGTTAGTGCATTGGACGGAAAATCTGAAGGACTAATCTGAAATAACTTATAAGATTTTGGGACCTAATACCCTAATCTTTCCCCATATCGACTAGTTCTCCCCTAATCCGACCAGAACAATGAAGAGGAGATGAAAAAGAGTGACAAAATTGGATTCGGTTGAGTTTAAATATGTTAGCGAAGGACTAGCCTTACAGGTAAAATGAGAAAGCAGTAGATAGTTAATAGAGATGAGGACACAACAAGCAAAATAAACATTTTTAGCTTAATTAGAAACTAAGTTAACAGATCATAACCTGGGGGACTGATTTGAGACAACTGAAGTGACTTGCCAGACTTATTTTCCAAGAAGCATCCAGGGTTTTGAATTACGTTAGATTTTGAGGGACCAATATCAGTAAATCGAGTTATTTATTTTCCAAGAATAATTGCTTGCTCTTGCATATATCTTAACATACATCAGATTTCAGTACCATTTACAGCAATTCGCTCCCAAGTGCTACACATTTGGAAAGGAAGGAATAGTTTAGCTTTGATTCATTATTTTAATCTTGCTGTTTGTGATTTTTCCTTGCAACAATGTTAGATGTTCATAATCTGTATGATATTTTTGTCAGGTTGTTCTTATATCCGCGACCCTTCCTAATGAAATATTGGATATGACCAGCAAGTTCATGACTGATCCTATTAGAATACTTGTGAAGCGTGATGAGTTGACATTGGAGGTATTTAATTGGGAATTCCAGCATTATGCATTAGTTATGTTGAATATATAACTTATAAACTTATTTTGTGTTCGTATCCAGGGCATCAAACAGTTCTTTGTTACTGTTGAAAGAGAAGAGTGGAAATTTGATACACTGTGTGATCTCTTGGACACCATAACCATCACCCAAGCTGTTATTTTCTGCAACACGAAACGAAAGGTTAGCACCCATCTTTCCCAGTTTACAGTAACGTAATATATGTTTATGTTAGTACTGTAATCTCATTAATGTGGTTTCTTTATCTCGAAAAAGCTTAAGATATCATTATCAATGATAGAGAGAAAATTAGATGGCTTAAACTAATTTACACATATCAGTGAGCATTTGCTTTTAGAATGTTGTATGTTTTTGCTTCTCCTTATCCATGTTATCTTATGTTTCACATGGATCAATGCCTGATTGGAATGATCACGTTACTTAGGAAGCAAAGAATCATTGAAGTAGAGTGATTTTTTACCTTCATGTGGAGAATAGCTGTCCCTCCTTTGGGTGTGTGTGTGTGTGGCTTGAAGAAGAGTGATCTTTATATTTGTATTGACTTTTATATATTTTCTTAATCATTTGTTTGAATGGGGACTCATTTCCTTGGTTCATAGGTGATCATGCATATAGGACTCCCAGTAAGGACTTGCAAGAAAGCTGTTCAACAGGAGAGTAAACAAGTGACAGGATAAAACTGAAATTAGGGTAAGCCATATCATATGTTTGGCTCGAGGTCAGGAAACCTCGAAACACGAGAATGGCTGTCCAACTGTCTTTTGGAATAAATACTTGGATATACACCAATGGACCTTGAATCTTAAAGACCTTATTTTTCTCTATTTTCCTGATGCCTAGTTGATGAGATAATCATTTAAGAGATAAGAATGCTCGCTGCAAAAGAAGGTTATATTTTTCTATTGATTTGTATACAAGTGTTGCCAAACAAGTGAGGGTATATAAGTGCAAGTTTTAAAACTTAAGGGTATATAACTACTGCCAAAAACAAGTGAGAGTATATAAGTGATAAGCAGGGGAAACTATAGGGTATTTAAGTGTAATTAAGCCTTTCAAATTAGTCCCTTTAGTTTGCTTGCTACCTTTTGGCTGGGAGAATAATTCTTCTGAACTTAACTTTTGCCATAAATTGCCAGCTGTACCCTTATGTTTAAGTTACATACAAATTCATATATGTTTCTTTAAATTTGTTTAAACCCCAAACCCTTTTAAAATCCATACACATTAAATCTTCTTTCTTGGCAACGATTTGTTCTCCTCCCTAACCCATTGAGTGAGGATAAAAA
This sequence comes from Asparagus setaceus, assembly GCA_012295165.1. Classification (NCBI taxonomy): domain Eukaryota; kingdom Viridiplantae; phylum Streptophyta; class Magnoliopsida; order Asparagales; family Asparagaceae; genus Asparagus; species Asparagus setaceus. The sequence continues at coordinate 80,277,573 of CM022703.1, forward strand.
TTAAGTAACCATCTTAGATTAATCACTAACCCAACCAAAGTTAGTGCATTGGACGGAAAATCTGAAGGACTAATCTAAAATAACTTATAAGATTTTGGGACCTATACCCTAATCTTTCCCCATATCGACTAGTTCTCCCCTAATCCGACCAGAACAATGAAGAGGAGATGAAAAAGAGTGACAAAATTGGATTCGGTTGAGTTTAAATATGTTAGCGAAGGACTAGCCTTACAGGTAAAATGAGAAAGCAGAAGATAGTTAATAGAGATGAGGACACAACAAGCAAAATAAACATTTTTAGCTTAATTAGAAACTAAGTTAACAGATCATAACCTGGGGACTGATTTGAGACAACTGAAGTGACTTGCCAGACTTATTTTCCAAGAAGCATCCAGGGTTTTGAATTACGCTAGATTTTGAGGGACCAATATCAGTAAATCGAAGTTATTTATTTTCCAAGAAGCATCCAGGGTTTTGAATTACGCTAGATTTTGAGGGACCAATATCAGTAAATCGAAGTTACTTATTTTCCAAGAATAATTGCTTGCTCTTGCATATATCTTAACATACATCAGATTTCAGTACCATTTACAGCAATTCGCTCCCAAGTGCTACACATTTGGAAAGGAAGGAATAGTTTAGCTTTGATTCATTATTTTAATCTTGCTGTTTGTGATTTTTCCTTGCAACAATGTTCGATGTTCATAATCTGTATGATATTTTTGTCAGGTTGTTCTTATATCCGCGACCCTTCCTCATGAAATATTGGATATGACCAGCAAGTTCATGATTGATCCTATTAGAATACTTGTGAAGCGTGATGAGTTGACATTGGAGGTATTTAATTGGGAATTCCAGCATTATGCATTACTTATGTTGAATATATAACTTATAAACTTATTTTGTGTTCGTATCCAGGGCATCAAACAGTTCTTTGTTACTGTTGAAAGAGAAGAGTGGAAATTTGATACACTGTGTGATCTCTTGGACACCATAACCATCACCCAAGCTGTTATTTTCTGCAACACGAAACGAAAGGTTAGCACCCATCTTTCCCAGTTTACAGTAACGTAATTTATGTTTATGTTAGTACTGTAATCTCATTAATGTGGTTTCTTTATCTCGAAAAAGCTTAAGATATCATTATCAATGATAGAGAGAAAATTAGATGGCTTAAACTAATTTACCCATATCAGTGAGCATTTGCTTTTAGAATGTTGTATGTTTTTGCTTCTCCTTATCCATGTTATCTTATGTTTCACATGGATCAATGCCTGATTGGAATGATCACATTACTTAGGAAGCAAAGAATCATTGAAGTAGAGTGATTTTTTACCTTCATGTGGAGAATAGCTGTCCCTCCTTTGGGTGTGTGTGTGTGGCTTGAAGTAGAGTGATCTTTATATTTGTATTGACTTTTATATATTTTCTTAATCATTTGTTTGAATGGGGACTCATTTCCTTGGTTCATAGGCGATCATGCATATAGGACTCCCAGTAAGGACTTGCAAGAAAGCTGTTCAACAGGAGAGTAAACAAGTGACAGGATAAAACTGAAATTAGGGTAAGCCATATCATATGTTTAGCTCGAGGTCAGGAAACCTCGAAACACAAGAATGGCTGTCCAACTGTCTTTTGGAATAAATACTTGATATACACCAATGGACCTTGAATCTTAAAGACCTTATTTTTCTCTATTTTCCTGATGCCTAGTTGATGAGATAATCATTTAAGAGATAAGAATGCTCGCTGCAAAAGGAAGGTTATATTTTTCTATTGATTTGTATGCATGTGTTAGGTGAGAAAATAATGTTTTAGTTTATTTAAATGCTGCACAAAAGAATTCACCACAGTTAAATGTGCTTAATTAAGGTTTTTTGTTTATGAATATGAGAACCAATAATTGGTTGCTTTGTTTAACTTGAATTTATCATTTCTTCAAAAGATGGAGGTGTCAGTACTGTTGTTATGCCTACTCATCTTGTGAGGAACAAATACTTAATCAACCAAGCTAGACCTGGGGATCTTTGTGGAAACTACAGTGATGAAAGAGCCAGAGGTTATGTAAATTTAGTAAAACTAAATTAGAAGCTGAATAGAAAGAAATAGGAGCTAATGAGTGAGGTTTGCTGTTTATATCTTTGATAGTTTTAGCAGTACTCTTTGATGTCTGGATAATTGTGCAAATTGAATTAATATCTCAGGTCCCTTTCGAGAAATATATCTTTGAGCTTAATTAAAATACTGAGAAGTGAGAAACCTGCGATCATGATTTCCGTGCAGGTTGACTGGTTGACAGAAAAAATGCGTAGTAATAACTTCACGGTCTCTGCTATGCACGGAGGCATGCCTCAAAGGGAGCGGGATGCAATTATGGCAGAGTTCAAGTCAGGTGCTACTCGGGTGTTGATCACCACAGATGTTTGGGCTCGAGGCATCGATGTTCAACAGGTTACATTTTCTTTATACGTTTCCTGAGCACTTTGTCATAAGATTTTGAAAAGTCACCTACAAGAGTACGCTTCATTAGTAAAAGTTCTTCCCTAGTTGCGGCGGGAATTGTATCAAATATTGTGTTATCTTATGGAAAGAGACGCACATTAGAAAAAATCTGATTGCTTCACCATAGGGATGTTAACTATTGGTACATTTTCTTTATACATTTACCAAGCTATTGTCTTAAAGTTTTGAGAAACCACTAATGAGAATAGCCTCGTGTAGTAAAAGTTTCTTCCCTACTTGTGGGAGCTGTATCAAACCTGTGTATGTCATGGAAAGAGACATACACCAATCCAACAGTTGATATTCCTTCAGTGTACCCCCCACACACAAAAAAAAAAAAGAAGAAAAAAACCCCAACCACACACACACAGATACAGACACACACAAAAGAATAGTATAGAGGGAGAGATAGATGAGAAGATGCTTCTGACATCAAATTCTCAAACAGTACTCTTATTTGATACATTTGCTATCCTCCATTTTCTGCTCTATAACACTAAACAGTCCCATCTATATGTTAGCCAGTTCACTATACTGATCTGCTGGTTTTCTAGGTGTCCCTGGTGATAAATTATGACCTTCCAAACAATCGAGAACTCCATATACACAGGATTGGGCGATCAGGACGTTTTGGGCGTAAGGTATTGGTTTGACATTCACTCTTCAATTGATCTAGTTACAGATAGCAACCTGCTCTCTATTTAAAAAAAAAAAAAATCAAATAAGTACTATTGGTCTCATGCATATGTTTGGGAATTCTACAGGGAGTAGCAATAAACTTTGTAAGGAAGGACGACATCAGGATACTTAGAGATATTGAACAGTATTACAGTATTCAGATAGATGAAATGCCAATGAATGTCGATGATCTCATTTGATGATTTGCAGTATTATGGAGGTTGTCAGTGGGTTTTTAACGAGGGAGGCAACTGTGGTTTGCTGATTTGCAGGGATTATGCATGGTTTGCCTGACTTCATTTATAATGATGAAGCTCTTAATTAGAGTGTAATGCCTATCATCAACTACTAAACATGTATTAAATATAGTATTTTAGTTTAACAACAAAATTGTGTAATTCTCTATGAGCTTCTGCTAACATTGGGTATAAAAGCTTTGATGGGACAGTGTTTATGTATCGATTTAGTGTTCCTCATATGATAATATTGGATACCTGGCTTCCTGGAATTTGGATCTCCATTATATAATAATTACACTGTTGATGGTTTTAATGAGCAGAAGTTTTTAATATGAGTTTTTCTAACGGGTGCCCATGGGCATTCATTAGGGATGAGAGGATGGAAGAGAGGCAAAGAGAGAAATTAGTGCAAATCAAGTGTCCATGGGCACCCATTAGAAAAATCGTTATAAGTATTTGTAAAATAGCATGTCCTATATTTAAGCTTTATGAATTTCTTTATATGTGACCGAGCCTATATTAATTCCATGCTTTCTTTTGATGGAGTTTCTCATTACGCCTAAGCAAATATCCAGGAAGATCAGCTAGGAATTTTATGGAAAGAAGTGGCAATTAGGACTGGTATAGATTTGCCAAATTGATAATTAAAAACAAAAACTCTTATATTATCATTGTCAAAGTTTAAAATTATAATCCTCAATTTTCACTGTACCTTTAGAGTTTTGGTATAGTAATAAAGACTTGACATCGTATCAAACCAATGCAAGTTCAAATCCTATTACCAAGGATCTTGACATCGTATTAAATCAATGCAAGTTCAAATCCTACTGGTTATGAATTTAGAGCGGATTTTTCAAAATTGATATCATGAAAGACATTTTATCTTCATCATCAATTTAAATCTTTAGGTGGTGACTTTATAATGAATATGGTATCAAGAATATTTATTCTTTAGAAAGAATAGTTTATTGAGGCTGAAAACTAAAACTAAGATAATTGGATAACATCATATCATTGGCTGAAAGTACCTCATCCATGGAAGATACTTTCGCAACTCATGGTGTGAAAAAGTAACACTGTTGCCAGATGCCAAAATTGACAATAACATTGCACTTTTGGGAAGCATTTTGCACTCCACTTCAATTTGTTTGTGATCGATCACCCACCCATCAAGTAGTATCAGAGATCAAATAGATATTGGTGTTTGCTCAAGATTGAATTTGACATCTTATCCTTCACCCACCTTTTAAATAAAAGACTTGATTGGATTTTAAATAGAGAACAGATTTGTATGTTCGCACCCGAAATACAATAATAGAACACTAGTGTTGTAGATATGACATATATCCAAATCACTACAGTTCGTACCATTAATAAAGCCTTATCATATTGATGGCTTACATGTGTGCAACGTCAGCAACAAACTAGCAACTATCATATCTTACAAAGATAAACCAGCACATGTTTACTCATGTAATAAACATTCAATCAAAATTCATTAGCTCAAATAAAGTAGGGGAAAAGTGGGAGAAGAAAAACCTCAAGGAGTATCCCCACAAGTGGTATAGTGGTTGGGGCTTAGGGTCTTGGCTAAAAGGCCAAGGGTCGATTCATGTCTATGGCATGTCTATCCCTAATGTCTAACTATTAGGCATTGCAATACTTAAACTATTCAACTGGGTCTAGATTGCAAAAGCGGGGCTTCTAATTCTAGGGTTTATTTAGTTGGTACTAAACTAAGGTTCCTCGCACCCAAAAAAAAAACTCAATAAATTTGTCAGGTACAGGAAACACTTTGCTTTCTTTGAGAAAACAAATGGAACAAACAAGAAAAAAGATTAGTAAGGAAATGGATAATGATGAAAGAGAAGCATAACTGAGGAAACCAAAAAAGGCAAGTTTTGCTAGCAAATCAGTTGTTGAGAATGACCAGCACCAAATGATGGAAACGTCACTAGAGCCATTTTGTGCATAAAGATTTTCAAAGAAACACTTGATTCAAGAATAAGTTTTGGGAATGGAAAAAATTAGGCTACTCAAGAATGATAGAGGATGGTCATTTACAAGTTTTCCTAATCATACAACACCTGAGATAGTAAGTTTTTTATATGATTTTTTCGGAAAGCTATCATTAACTACGGAGGGCATGATCCTAATAAGAAGCAGAGAGAGAGAGAGGGGTTGAGGTTGTTTACTTTAATACCATTTATCCTAAAGTTTAAATTTACTTGAATCATATCAAGTTTCTTCACTTTAAACTTAACCCATTCTATTACATCACCATTCAAAATTCTGTTTAAAATATGATATCGTACAATTTGGACTTTTAGCTCGAAACTTACAATAATTATCCTAAAATCACTTTCTTCCTAATTCAGCTATTTAATCCCACCATTGAAATTAACATTGTAAATTGATTTCTCCACATTTTTATATGAACAACTAATATTTGGCATTTAAATTACTACAAAACAACCCTTAGTTTAGCAATATTCACATCTAAAATGGGGAATTTAAGTGGGTTTTCATGTCGCTTAATCCCTCTTCATTAAGATAAACGAGAGCCAACAAGTTAAAACTTTACGATATTTTTTTTGACGAACTAAGGATATTAAAGTTTAAAAAGGGTTGAAAATTTAGGATATTAAAGTGCAAAAGGTTGAAACTAAGGTTAATTGCCAACACATCTTCTGTAGTATCGTCCAATTGCGGATAGACTCCTATATAGTTCTATTAGCGAAGATAGATCCCCTGTTCTATTAGCGAAGATAGATCCCCTGTACTATTTGTCCAAGAGCAGAGAGACCTGGTACAACCACTAGTAGAAAATAGAGCATTGGTGACAGGGTAATCCGCCACCAATGCCCTGAAATCCGTCACCAATATTGGTGACGGTATACTATCTGTCACCTATAAGTCCGTCACCAATGTTTGTTGGTGATGGGATGGCCGTCGCCAAAGAGTATTGATGACGGAAAGGTATTGGCGATGGGGAACATTGGCGATGGAAAGACTTCGTCGCCAATGAGCTTAGGTGACAGAATGAATCCATCACCAATAAACAATGGCGACGGGATTTTTTCTATCGCCAATATCATTTGTGACGGGGTGGATTTGTCGCCAATGTCAAAACATTAGCGACGGGTCTCATCCGTCGCCAATAATTATGTACATTGGTGACAAACTTCCCCGTCACCAATGTGTATTGGTGACGGGTCCACCCCGTCACCAATGTACATATATCGGAAAAAATTTCATACATTTGGTAGCCCCCATTCGGGAATACGTAACTTGTACATTATCCATACACAATATCCACCAATCCATACACATACTCAACAATATACATATCCAACAATATTCACATTCATCCACTAATCCAAACCAATCCAAATCAATCCAATCACAATACATGTCCATACTCAAACAATATTCATACATATCCATCCACAAATCAATAAAATCATAAATCAGAAATATAATACATATAGATAAATTTCAAAAGTCATAACATATTCAACACAATCCAGAAGTCCACAAAAGTAATAACAAATCTAACTCACTATGCACTCGTCGTAGTCGTCGCCGATATCGTCGTGGTCCCTATCATTGGTGGCGGCTGCATCAGAATGCCATATCATACTATTGACCCCTACGAGAGTACCTCCTCTAGCCTGAAAAGAATGTAAATCAACATGAGAATATGTTCCATTCATAATAAGTACATATATGATATGACATATATACTTCTCCACCACTTGCATATCCATGCTCATCAAACGCCAGCTTCATGATAGCCACGTATATAGGCTGCGGAAGCAACTCCTGTAAGGGCTTAGAATCGATGAGTCGGTGCGCAACATCCTAGGTTGTTTGTGCACCCCCTAACTCGCGCTTAATAGTGGGAAGAATACTGAAAGCCAAGGGGGTTTCAATATTATCCAACAAGTATTTCCGATCTTACCCACGACATATGATGTCTCACATGATCGCGTCGAGGTCACAGACAGGTCGCTAGGCTTACTGCTGGCGGTGAATGTCCTAACTCTAGCACTTGATAAGGGCATCCTCCCTTTCTTGTTGGGTTTTAAACCGTAAGCTCCATCAACTACTTCCCTCCACTGCTCTCTGGTGATGCGGTTAGGCTCTATAGGAGTGTCCTCTATGCCCTGAGACTGGATGACCTGGGTCAAGACAACATTTTGTGAAGCTTCCAGCGACGCCTGAACATCGTATATCAATAATAAAAATTTAGCAATTCTAATGAGAAAGCATTAAGTATATACAAATCTAAAATTAATCTTATCCTTACATGCATCTCATTAATTTTCTCCACCTTTCCCTCCTTATTTTAGCCCTCAGGTGGTGTATAACCTCTTCTAGCAAGAAGGGTCGTGGTATAGTCAAAGCGTCTGTGATATATTAAATTTCAAATTAATTTGAGCAATGTATGAAACTAAGGTTAATTGCCAACACATCTTCGTAGTATCGCCCAATTGCGGATAGACTCCTATATAGTTCTATTAGCGAAGATAGATCCCCTGTACTATTTGTCCAAGAGCGAGAGACCGGTACAACCACTAGTAGAAAATAGAGCATTGGTGACAGGTAATCCGCCACCAATATTGGTGACGGTATACTATCTGTCACCTATAAGTCCGTCACCAATGTATTGGTGACGGTATACTATCTGTCACCTATAAGTCCGTCACCAATGTACATATATCGGAAAAAATTTCATACATTTGGTAGCCCCCATTCGAATATGTAACTTGTACATTATCCATACACAATATCCACCAATCCATACACATACTCAACAATATACATATCCTACAATATTCACATTCATCCACTAATCCAAACCAATCCAAATCAATCCAATCACAATACATGTCCATACTCAAACAATATTCATACATATCCATCCACAAATCAATAAAACCATAAATCAGAAATATAATACATATAGATAAATTTCAAAAGTCATAACATATTCAACACAATCCAGAAGTCCACAAAAGTAATAACAAATCTAACTCACTATGCACTCGTCGTGGTCGTCGCCGATATCGTCGTGGTCCCTATCATTGGTGGCGGCTGCATCAGAATGCCGTATCATACTAGTGCCCCCTACGGGAGTACCTCCTCTAGCCTAAAAAGAATGTAAATCAACATGAGAATATGTTCCAAAACATTCATAATAAGTACATATATGATATGACATATATACTTCTCCACCACTTGCATATCCATGCTCATCAAACGCCAGCTTCATGATAGCCACGTATATAGGCTGCGGAAGCAACTCCTGTAAGGGCTTAGAATCGATGAGTCGGTGCACAACATCCTAGGTCATTTGTGCACCCCCTAACTCGCGCTTAATAGTGGGAAGAATACTGAAAGCCAAGGGGGTTTCAATATTATCCAACAAGTATTTCCGATCTTACCCACGACATATGATGTCTCACATGATCGCGTTGAGGTCACAGACAGGTCGCTAGGCTTACTGCTGGCGGTGAATGTCCTAACTCTAGCACTTGATAAGGGCATCCTCCCTTTCTTGTTGGGATTTAAACCGTAAGCTCCATCAACTACTTCCCTCCACTGCTCTCTAGTGATGCGGTTAGGCTCTATAGGAGTGTCCTCTATGCCCTGAGACTGGATGACTTGGGGTCAAGACAACATTTTGCGAAGCTTCCAGCGACGCCTGAATATCGTATATCAAAAAAAAATTAGCAACTCTAATGAGAAAGCATTAAGTATATACAAATCTAAAATTAATCTTATACTTACATGCATCTCATTAATTTTCTCCACCATTCCCTCCTTATTGTAGCCCTTGGGTGGTGTATAAGCTCTTCTAGCAAGAAGGGTCGGCGGTATAGTCAAAACGTCCTGTGATATATTAAATTTCAAATTAATTTGAGCAATGTATGAAACTAGTCACATGATATCAGTTTTAATAATATGATCATACCGGGTTCTCACTCAAATACTTATGCTCGATTATTGTGTAAGGAGAAGATCCCAAAAAGTGATCGTATAGCTTTGAATTGCTATTCTCCGATGCCGTCACACATTTTTCCTACAAAATAAAGTACTTTATTAGTATGTGCGGTGATAATATCATAAATTAAAAATAACCCACCTTCTTCTCACCCTCCCACTCGATAATGAGAGTCATCCAATTATACGGAGGAACCCTCTTATCAAGCTCATAGATCCTCCTCCAATCATCGGTTATTTTTGTAAAATATTTTCTCTTGAGATCAATCCTCCATCCCTAATAATCTTGCCCATTCTAGGCATTACATAATTCCAAGAGTCTGGGTTGTCCTCAAGACAATAATGGTCCGGCAAATTACATGCGAAAAAAACATACACTATAAGAATAATCAAATAAATTGTAAATAAAAGAAGCAATATAATAAATAGTTACCATGAGCTTCTGCCAAATCTTCTTTATGCCTTTCAATTCTCGCTCTTTAAATGGAGCTTGGGTCTCTGATTAAACAGCCGATCAAATTATTAAATTTAACGGCATAATCCCCAACAGGAACGTTGTCCCTCCACTCCAAAATGGCCCAATAGCCTTTGGGAGGTACTTTAGTCTTTGGTCACTCCCACGCCTACCGGGATTCTCATAGTCATGGTTCCCTACAAAGACAGAGAGAAATAAATTTCTTATGAACTTAAATAATCAAAAAGTAGGAAATATCAAAAGTTTACACGAATTTATTACATTTTCCCCTTATTTAATCTGTTATCGCCTTTTCAAGCCTCTGCTTTATCACACGTTCCTTCCTTTTAATCTCATCTCTCCTCCTTTTGTAGTTCCTATTGCATTTTCATTGCAATGCAATAGATGTTTCTGGTAGGGGGATGCGAGATATTGCTGGAGTCCATGGGCAAAGACATGCAATCTCCGACTGAGAAGATCTGGACATAGTCTCATGCTTGTTTCGAGTCTTTTAAAATTATAATTGATGCAGATTACAATAAAAGATTACAATGAAACTAAGAAAAATTTATATTTCATGGGGGTTCTTTTCTGTGTGCCGGTGGAGCGTCGATCTTGTACTCCGCTGACGCACCGATTAAGACAATGGGTCTTTTGCTGCTGATGAGGATTAAATTACTTGGAAGCTAGCTCAGTCTTCTCTTAGCAATATTTCTCAATGAAATCGTGAATGCGTGCGTATGTGGGTTCTTTTGCTAAACTCTTCAAAATTGTAAAATAGATGATCTCCTCTCCTTTTATAGGCTAAAAGAAAGTTAATGGCCCCCTTAATTGTGGATTAAGTGGCCATAAAAATAAGAGATAGTGGAGAGCGGTTATCCCCTAAAAATAGCTCTGAAACGGCTATTAGCGCATTTTATGGTCCAGTTCGGCAAAGTGGGCGCGGGCGAAGGTCGCCATGAAAAGGGTGAGGGTTGCTTCAATGGGTCCTTCTTCGAAAGTGGATGACTTGGTCCTCTTGGGTTCACGTGGACGGAGTTCATTAGTTTGCGAAGTTTCGCTTATGAGTTCGAATTTGACATAGAATTGACTCTAGGCTTTGCCGACTAATGACGCCTTTGACTTGGCACGGCGTGTTGTGAAGTCGACTTCGTGCGATTTGGTCGAGTCGAGTCGACATGGGTTGTTTGGCGAGGTTCGCTTCAATCATCAGGCGACCTTCGCTACAGCTTGTTGTGGGCTTGACATTGGGCCCATTCGAAGTGTTTAGCCCATGGGCATTCACTTCTTGGATCTAAACTGATCATCAGCCTAAGTGAAAATACATTTTGACCATCTACAAGACCCCCCAAAAGTTTTGAAGATCCTGTATTTCAATTTGTAGCTAGGATTAAAATACTTTGGGTAAATAGCCAGAGGTGTACTGTTGAACGTGGCTTGAGTTGTCTTGATTAGGTGAAAACTTATCTTCATTCGCCTACTTGGTTGCCAGAGGTGTACTGTTGAACGTAGCTTCCTTGGTTGTAGACTTGTATCGAAGGCTTGATGATGTTTGTACTCGTCCAAATCCATGTTTGGAATGAAATTTGCCTCTTCTTGTTGAGGTGATGTTGGAAAATCAGTGAAGTTTGACTGATTTTCGGTGTGAGCGAAGGTCGCTGCGAGTGCGGGTGAGGGTTGCTTCGAACGTGGGTGCGCCTTCTTCGAAAGTGGATGACTTGGTCCTCTTGGGTTCACGTGGACGGAGTTCATTAGTTTGCGAGTTTCGCTTATGAGTTCGAATTTGACATAGAATTCGACTCTAGGCTTGGCCGACTAGTGACGCCTTTCGACTCGGTCTGGGAGTCGACTCACGTTTAATTTGGTCGAGTCGAGTCGACATGGACTGTCTAGCGAGCTTCGCTTTGTGAGTTCGAATTTGACACAAAATTTGACTCTAGGCTTTGCCGACTAATGACGCTTCGACTCTGGCCGGGAGTCGACTCACGCTTAATTTGGTCGAGTCGAGTCGACATGGGTTGTTTGGCGAGGTTCGCTTCAATCATCAGGCAACCTTCACTGCAGCTTGTTGTGGGCTTGACTTTGGGCCCATTCGAAGTGTTTAGCCCACGGGCATTCACTTCTTGGATCTAAACTGATCATCAGCCTAAGTGAAAATACATTTTGACCATCTACATGACCCCCCGAAAGTTTTTGAGATCCCGTATTTCAATTTGTAGCTAGGATTAAAATACTTTGGGTAAATAGCCGAGGTGTACTTGTTGAACGTAGCTTCCTTAGTTGTAGAATTGTATCGAAGGCTTGATGATGCTTGTACTCGCCCAAATCCATGTTTGGAATGAAATTTGCCTCTTTTGTTGAGGTGATGTTGGAAAATCAGCGAAGTTCGACTAATTTTGGGTGTGAGCGAAGGTCGCTGCGAGTCGCGGGTGAGGTTGCTTGAGCGTGGGTGCGCCTTCTTGAAGTGGATGACTTGGTCCTCTTGGGTTCACGTGGACGGAGTTCATTAGTTTGCGAAGTTTCGCTTATGAGTTCGAATTTGACATAGAATTGACTCTAGGCTTGGCCGACTAGTGGCGCTTCGACTCGATGCGGGAGTCGACTCCGCGTTAATTTGGTCGAGTCAGTCGACATGGGTATCTAGCGAGCTTCGCTTTGTGAGTTCGAATTTGACACAAAATTTGACTCTAGGCTTTGCCGACTAATGACGCCTTTTGACTTGGCCTGAGGCGTGTTGTGGGGGTCGACTCGTGCCTGACTTGGTCGAGTCGAGTCGACATGGGTTGTTTGGCGAGGTTCGCTTCAATCATCAGGCGACCTTCGCTACAGCTTGTTGTGGGCTTGACATTGGGCCCATTCGAAGTGTTTAGCCCATGGGCATTCACTTCTTGGATCTAAACTGATCATCAGCCTAAGTGAAAATACATTTTGACCATCTACAAGACCTCCCAAAAGTTTTTGAGATCCTGTATTTCAATTTGTAGGTAGGATTAAAATACTTTGGGTAAATAGCCAGAGGTGTACTGTTGAACGTGGCTTGAGTTGTCTTGATTAGGTGAAAACTTATCTTTATTCGCCTACTTGGTTGTCAGAGGTGTACTTGTTGAACGTAGCTTCCTTAGTTGTAGAATTGTATCGAAGGCTTGATGATGCTTGTACTCGTCTAAATCCATGTTTGGAATGAAATTTGACTCTTTTGTTGAGGTGATGTTGGAAAATCAGCGAAGTTCGACTGATTTTGGGTGTGAGCGAAGGTCGCTCATTTTTACATTGCTTAAGCGAAGTTCTTCGATTGGCGACGTTCGCTAGCTGGCAAGGCTCAGTTTGATTTGAGCTGTATTGGCGAAGTTCATCGTCTGGCGAAGTTCATCGTCTGGCGATGTTCGCTGGCTGGCAAAGTTTGTTGAGATTCACCTCTGGATTTGTGCCGCGATTTGTGGCTGAGATCTCTTGATTGAAGATCCCGCGAGATCCGTTGTGGATTTGATCGAGTTTTAGGCTAAGACTTAGCCTCTTTGTCCGGTCCAATCAAATCTCAAAAGATGTGATTTTCTTGGGAGTTAGGATTTGAAAGAGGCTATAAATAGTAGCCATCCTCATCCATTCTCATCGCCTCTACCGTCTTCTTCTTCTTCCTCATGTCTAAGCCATCATTGCCTAGACTGGGGGTGCTCCTTGACAGAGGAGCCGAAATAAAACAGCTTCAACAAGAGCTTACCCAAATAAAGGGTAATCAAGCGGATGAACTCCGCATACTTCGCCGTCTGGTGGAGTTGCTATCGGCTAAGATGGCAATGCTCGAACAGATCGTCAAGAACCAGTCGATAGCTTGCGCTAGTTGAATCGCGATAGAGACGCGAGAGCTTCGAGTGTCGTGCTCTTCGTAAGACCGTTCGGCGACTGAAATGACGCTTGAAGAAAGATCCTTGGATCTCCACAAGTGAAGACTCCGACAGTAACTAGGTGTCATGAAAGTGAACCTAGATCATAATTAGACGTCGTGTGGCTGACTCAGGCCTGACGTCAAATTTTGACTGTAGGAAGTACTTCTTGTTGCTGATATGTGTCAGCTCTGTGCAAGAGGGGTAAATCTTGTTGTGTGACCAAAATTATCTCCCTTAACTTGGATGCGGGTAAGAGCATCTAATTAAGATAGATAATTTAGATCCATAAATTCACCCTTCGGGATAGGGTTTTATTTTTAAGGGGTCAATGGCTTCCAATAGACTCAAGAGTCCATTTTAAATACCCTCCTCGAGGAGGCACCTTCGATTAAAAGTCAACAAATTATCAAAGAGAACTCACAACAATAATGTGGGTTTTATTAAAATAATATAATTTTACATGGCTTAACCAAGGGCATACCCCCAGTATAATATTTGGAAAGAAACTTAAAACATGCTTCCAACAAGACATATAGAGATGGATGTTGATTTGAGTGGAGGTTGATTTAATTTGGGGGTTTGATTTGATTTGGAGTCTAGTGACATAGAGGTCAATCTGATTTGGAATTGGATTTTAGTTTAAATGACATCTCCGTCAAGTTGATTTTGATTTGATTTGGATTTTAGTTTAAATGACATTTTGGTCAATTTTGGTTTGGTTTTGGTTTAGCGACTTCTCGGTCATTTGATTTGGACTTACATTTTAGTTTAAATGACGTTCCGGTCAATTTTAATTTTGATTTGATTTGATTTGGATTTTAGTTTAAATGACATTTCCGTCAAGTTGATTTTGCCTTGATTTGGATTTTAGTTCAAATGACATTTCGGTCAATTTTGGTTTGGTTTTTAGTTTAGCGACTTCTGGTCATTTGATTTGGACTTGGATTTTAGTTTAAATGACATTTCGGTCAATTTTGGTTTAGTTTAGCGACTTCTGGTCATTTGATTTGGACTTGGATTTTAGTTTAAATGACATTTCACAAGTTGATTTTGATTTGATTTGGATTTTAGTTTAAATGACATTTCCGTCAAGTTGATTTTGCCTTGATTTGGATTTTAGTTCAAATGACATTTCGGTCAATTTTGGTTTGGTTTTTAGTTTAGCGACTTCTCGGTCGTTTGATTTGGACTTGGATTTTAGTTTAAATGACGTTTCGGTCAATTTTGGTTTAGTTTAGCGACTTCTCGGTCATTTGATTTGGACTTGGATTTTAGTTTAAATGACGTTTCGGTCAAGTTGATTTTGATTTGACTTGGATTTTAGTTTAAATGACATTTCGGTCAATTGAATTGAACTTGGGTTGTAATTGGATTTTTGATCAGTTTGATTTTGAGTAAATTTATATTTTAGTTTACAGACTTTGCGGTCCAATTTGATATGAATATTTGTGAATTTTGTGAAATCTAAAAACTTTAGTAGTTTTGGTATACTTTTGCACTTTTAGCACTTTAAGTTGATTTGCAATTTCATTGGACTTGTGAATTTCATAAATTTGGGATTCCTTTTTTTTGCAATTTTAACATATTTTGATCTTGTCTATTGTAATTTTGCAGGAACTTAAACTTTCAAGAATTATGAAGAGGGCGAATTGCAATTTTTAAATCTTTGGGATTGAACTGCAATTTCATGATTCCAGGGGGTAAACTGCAGATTTCAGAAGTTTGTGGACTGAATTGCAAATTTTAAGAGTTTGGGACTGATTTGTAATTGTTTAGATGCAAGGATGAATTGCAAGTTACAAGAGTTTGGGGATTGGCTTGTAATACTTAGTTTGGATGTGGGACGAACTTAAAGTTCTTGGGTTTGGATGCAAAATTATCATTTCGTACATTTTTTTTATATGCAATTTCAAATCTGATTATCTTTTGATTCTTTTGCTGTGAATTTTATTTGACTAAGAGAGTGCATACAAATTGTTTATACACAAATATGTCCGATTTAAATTATTATGTTGTTCTTTTTATGCATATGGTTCTTTATTCTAAAATTTTGGCATCATAACGTCGTGAAATTGGAGTTCTTTTTGGTAGATCGCGAGAGGGCCAGTAAAATCGAAATTCAAATTAAGCTGCATCGCATTGCAGACCGTGGTCGAAGTCGATTAAGATAAGCACTGCCGGCGTAGAACCGTAGGTCGAAGTCTGTTGAAAGTGTTGTAGCGATCACACGCCTTGATGAATGTCAC